>VZQC01015009.1:1559552-1684616 GCA_009823505.1 Rhizomys pruinosus
AAAGGCTATATATTATACTGTTTAAATACCTATATATCTAATTGCATGTGCTTCATTAGTAGGATTGAAAGGTTATGCCTGGACAAGCTGGCAGCCCATGAAAGAAAACAGCCAGAATTGACTAGAGACCAAGACAACAGCTCCAGAGAAAGTAGACTGTTTTGCATCTCATCCACGTGTGCCCCTTTTCTAAGCCTAGGGAACAATCTGCGGAAGAGGAGGCGCGGTAGAATGTAAGGGCTGCGATTGGGGTGAAAGGTGAAACTACAACAATATAGACTGGACACTCATTTTGATCAACTTGATTGAACATACAAGCCCCCCACCCCTGCTGGATGGTGGGACCCATGAGCTGTATGGGTTTGGGCACAACTGCTCGCAAATTGGTTTGACATGAAGGATGCTTGTACTCACAAATTATCACTTATTGTTAAAAAAAAATGAAAACAAAACAACAACAACAAAAAAACAGAAAGATGCAGAAAAGTTACGGCAGAATGCATGATCTGGGATGGGTAGGGGTGGGGTGGGGTGAAGGGAAGGGGATATACGCCTGAACTGAATTGGAAAAAGATGTATGAAATACACAAAGCATCAATAAAAAAATTAAAAAAAAGAAAATTTGAACCCAAAAAGAAAAAAAAAAAAGAAATCCCACAAATGTGTGTATATGGATATGTGTGTGTGCGTGTATTAATATCACCATTTCTATTAACTAAGACAAACAGAATAGATTGTAGAGATTAATATTAGTTACAAAGTGACTGGAAAGATGGCTCAGCAGTTAGGAGCACTGGCTACTCTTGAAGAAGACCAGGGTTTGACTCCCAGCACCCAGATGGCAGCTGACAACCATCCATAATTCCAGTTCCAAGGGAATCCAACACCTTCTTCTGACCTCCACAAGGCATTGCACGACACAGGTGCATATACATACATGCAGGCAACACACTTACACAGTAAAATACAAATAAATAAAAAAATTAAAAATGATTAGTTACAAAGGACATAGCAACAATCTATATAGCTTCAGGGAAATCCAATACCCTCTTCTGACCTCCACGGCATTGCATGACACAGGTGCACAAACCTGCATGCAGACAGTACATTCATACACATACAAAATAAATAAAATTAAAAAAAAATAAAGATGGCTCTCAGCCGCCATGTGGGTGGGTGCTGGGTATTGAACCTGGCTCCTCTGCAAGAGCAGTTGGCGTTCTTAACCGCTAGGCCATCTCTCCAGCCCCTCTATAGCTCATTTTTAAGACACTCTTTGTCAGAAGTAATATTTTCAAGGGCATATATCTTTTCGTTGTGTTTGTTTCATTTTGTTTTGCAACAGCATACTACAAACTTACATAAAGCTAAAAGAAGAATTAATGTTTTCTTTTTCTTATTGAGATTTCTCAAAATAACAGAAGACCATGTAAATTTTAAGCCATGAATGGAGACAAAAATTTTGAAGGCCCAATAAGGTCAAAATATAAAACATGAAAATTAAGTTGAAAAATAAGGGTATGCATTACTAAATGCTGATACAAGCTAGAGATACCTCACACTTACAGTGTGAAGTACTGTACACAGGTAACTTAGTGATATTAAGAAGACATTTATCTGCCATAGTATAGATCTCAAAGAACTGAAACAATTACCAGACACCACTGTCTTCCAGAGTGGCCCCCCCCAGGTCAGACCATCCGCCCGGGAGCAGCTCTTCCTGGAACACCATGAGATCTCTGTTACTTGTCCCAGTGAATAAGTGACATGTTGCTGCCAGCACAGCAACAGAATGAGGTAGGTGTGATTTCCTCTACATTGACCCACTTATTTAGACAGATGCTTGACTGGTGACTGGTGAACTGCTAGTGGTCTCTAACAAGGCATTCGACCCTGGGCAGCACAGAATATTCTTTCTGCTCAGTGAACTACAGGCAACCATTTAACCACTAGCAGGGTTGGTAAATTCTGGAGTTAAACTCTAACATCTTTTTGCATAAATCCAAGAATTCTGTGGATTGTAGTCTACTGATGTATGTTACCAGAACTCTAGCTCTAGTCACAGCATGTGCACTGAGTACAGGGTCCAAGCACATATTATACTAGGCTCTCCAGGCTCTCCATCCTCCCCTTCCCTTTCTGGGTCCATACGAATAGTCTTGGATTCCAGAGATTGGAAGGAGGTGGTAAAATGAAAAGAAGGATCACGGAGAAAACAGAGCGAGAGTACAACAAAGAGAGTAGAAGAAAAGCCAGTGAGGAGAGCAGGAAGTTAGGCAGGAACACACTGGCCGCGCACAAGCAGCGAAGGCAGAGGGATCTGATACAGTCTAACTCCCAAACCAGATGAAAAGTGCAGGAGACTGAATATGATCATAGAGATTCTCTAAAAGTTACAGTAATGAGAGCATAAGAATTGTCAAGGCTAAATCTCTGAAGATTTCAAATGAACACTAGTTACTCACAGAGGCAGAAGGGTGATCAAAGTTCTCCAAAGGACCATTCCGGAAGGTTGGAATACACGTACCCTGCTCATCCATTTCCCCTTCTCACAAAGATGGCTGAATACTTTCCGCCAAATACCCCGTAAATTCCAACTGCAGAGGGAAAGGTGTCTGCTGATGAGAAAGCAGGCAGGCACTCTGAACCAAGCCCTTCTCCAGCGTGCATAGCACGGTGGTTGGTGTAGAAGCAACAAATACTGGAGAAAGGCAAAAGACAGATGTGACAGTCTCCAGAAATGTGCCAGGCACCTCAGAGACAGCCATAAGACTTAGAATGCTTTTTATTTTCCCTGAAATTTCAAACCATTCCCCGATTCAAATCAGGTACACCAAGACTAAACATTGTTTTGTTCTAGAAAAATACATATTCAGGCTAGTGGTAATGGTGCGTGTCTGTAATCCCAGCATGTGCTGGGGTGGAGGCAGGGTATCATTGTCATCTTTGGCAATAGTAAGTTCACGACCAGCTTGTCTCAGAGCAAAAGGGAAATTTTTTTAAGTATACCTTCAAATAGCTCTCCAGTGGCTCCTGCAAATGACCTTCTTTAGGCCAATCATCACTATCTCCTCCAGTCACACAGTCCACTCCTCATCTTAAAATGTTCCTCCTCTGACATGAGTCCCAGATAGACATATTTTATTTTATCAACTGTGAATATATTCATTTGTGACTGGTCCTTTAATATTGAGGATCCAGGAGTAGATAAAATACTTCAGAAGGAATCTTAATTATCCAGCCACTATGTCCTAAACTTTTTTTTTTGTCTTTTCGAGACAGGGTCTCCCTGGTAGCCCCAGCTATCCTGGAATTCACTCTGTAGACCAGGCTGGCCTTGAACTCACAAAGATCCTCCTGCCTCTGCCTCCTTAGTGCTAGGATTAAAGGCGTGCGCCACCACACCCAGCTATGTCCTAGACTTTTTTTTTTCTACAATTAAGGTTTTAATTTTACTTAATTATTGTGAGCACTTTCTATGTCCATATATTTATTTGTCAGTTGCTCTCTAGTAGTCATCCAGCACTTTTATTTTTTTTTATTGTATTTATTTATTTATTTTTAACAAATCTAGACCCGTGTTCCCGCTCATTCCCCCACCCCGTCAGAGCTCGTGCATTCTGCCAAACATGCTTTCCATGTCTTAGTCTTTCTCAATATTTTCCATGGGGACGTTGACTGTTTTGAGCAGAAGTTCACTGTTTCAGTCAGTTCTTTGATGCAGTATTTTCTGTTGTTGTTGTTGTTTCCAAAATGCATTATGTCCAACTGCTTTGTACAGAAGCTCAGGGGGCCCTACACAAGAAATACTTACAACTGGGTAATTGGCACTAGCATCCACAGATGAGGGATACCATTCGTCGTTTGTTTTTCTGGGACTGTGTTACTTCACTCAGCATGATGTCCTCTAGCTCCAGCCATTTTCCTGCAAAGCTCGTGATGTCGTCTTTCTTTACTGCTGCATAGAACTCCATTGTGTAGATGTACCACATTTTCTCTATCCACTCGTCAGTTGAGGGGCATTTAGGTTGGTTCCAGCTCCTTGCTATTGTGAAGAGAGCTGCAATAAACATGGCCGTGCATGTATCTCTGTGGTGGCGTAAGTCTTGAGGGTACATGCCCAGGAGTGGTATGGCTGGGTCGGGTGGCAAGTTCATTCCAAGTCTTCCAAGGGTTCTCCACACTGCTTTCCATAGTGGCTGTACGAGTTTACATTCCCACCAGCAGTGGATGAGTGTTCCCCTTTCCCCACAACCTCTCCAGCACTTGGTATCATTTGTTTTCTTGATCCTAGCCAGTCTTACTGGAGTAAGATGATATCTTAAAGTGGTTTTGATTTGCATTTCCTTAATGATTAGTGATGTTGAGCAGTTCTTGAGGTGTTTCTCAGACATCTCTAATTCCTCGCTTGTGAAGTCTCTGTTCAGTTCTTTGCTCCATCTATTGAGCGGGTCGTTTGTTTTCTTTTTTCTTTGTTTTTTGAGTAGTTTATATATTCTGGAAATCAATGCTTTGTCAGATGTATCTGCAGTGAAGGTTTCCTCCCACTCTGTGGGATTTCTCTTCACTTCCTTGATTGTTTCTTTTGATGTACAGAAGCTTTTGAGTTTGATGAGGTCCCATTTGTCAATTGTCGACCTTAATTCTTGTGCAGCTGCTGTCTGATTTAGGAAGTCTTTTCCTACGCCTATGTCTTGTAGTCTGCTGCCAACTTTTTCTTCTATCACCTTCAGAGTTTGGGGTTTCACGTTGAGGTCTTTAATCCATCTGGAGTTGACTTTTGTACAGGGTGAGAGGTAGGGGTTTAATTTCATTCTTCTACAAGTGGTGATCCAGTTTTGCCAACACCACTTGCTGAAGATGCTGTCTTTTCTCCATTGTGGTTTCTTGGCCCCCTTGTCAAATATGAGATGGCTGAAATTGTATGTGCTCAGATTTGGATCTTCGGTTTTGTTCCATTGGTCAACAGGTCTGTTTTTGTGCCAGTACCAGGCTGTTTTTATGACTATAGCCCTGTAGTATAGTTTAAAATCTGGTATAGAGATCCCTCCTGTGTAGCTCTTTTCACTCAGGATTGATTTGGCTATTCGGGGTCTTTTGTTTCTCCAAATGAATTTAAGAACTTTTGTTTCCAAGCCTGTGAAGAAACTCTTGGGGATTTTGATTGGGATTGCATTAAATCTATACAAGAGTTTTGGTAAAATGGACATTTTTACAATGTTAATTTTCCCAATCCATGAGCATGGGAGGTTTTTCCATCTTCTGAGGTCTTCTTCAATTTCTTTCTTTAAGGGTTTAAAATTTTTGTTGTAGAGGTCTTTGGTGTCTTTGGTTAGGTTTGTTCCTAGGTATCTTATTGTTTTTGAGGCTATTGTGAGTGGGAAGGTCTCTTTGAATTCTTTCTCCAGTTGCTTGTTCTTGGTGTAAAGAAAGGCCATTGATTTTCTAAGGTTAATTTTGTATCCTGCCACTTTGCTGAAGCTGTTAATCGTTTCTAGGAGTTTTCTGGTGGAGTTTTTTGCATCTCTTAAGTAAACAATCATATCATCAGCAAATAGGGATAGTTTGACTTCCTCTTTTCCAATTAGTACTCCTTTAATATCCTTTTCTTGCCTTATTGCTCTAGCAAGTGTTTCAAGCACTATATTGAAGAGGAGTGGTGATAGGGGGCAGCCTTGCCGAGTTCCTACCTTTAAAGGGAATGTTTCCGTCATTTCCCCATTTAGGATGATATTGGCTGTGGGTTTCCTGTATATGGCTTTGATTACATTGAGGAATGATCCCTCCAATCCAATTCCTTCTAGGACTTTAAGCATGAAGGGATGCTGGATTTTGTCAAAGGCTTTTTCAGCATCAATTGAGATGATGGTGTGGTTTTTGTCTTTGATTCCGTTTATGTGTTTGATGATGTTTATTGATTTTCGTATGTTGAACCATCCCTGCATCTCTGGTATGAATCCAACTTGGTCATGATGGATGATCTTCTTGATGTGGGTCTGTATGCGATTTGCCAGTATTCTGTTTAGAATTTTGGCATCTGTGTTCATGAGGGAGATGGGTCTATAATTCTCCTTTTTAGTTGGATCTTTGCCTGGTTTTGGTAATAGAGTGATGTTGGCTTCATAGAAGGAATTTGGGAGAATTCCCTCTGATTGTATACTTCTAAACAGTTTCAGAAATAATGGTTGTAGGTCTTTTTGAAATGTTTTATAGAATTCTGCTGTGAAACCGTCTGGGCCTGGGCTTTTTTTAGTTGGGAGGCTTCTTACTACATCCTCTATTTCTTCATATGTTATGGGTCTGTTTAAGCTGCTGGTCTCCTCTTGGCCAAGCTTTGGTGATTCCCAAGATTTCAGATATTCATCCATTTCTTCTAGATTTTCAAACTTGGTAGAATATAGGTTCTTGTAATATTCCCATATAATTTTCTTGATCTTTTCCTTGTCCGTTGTGATATTTCCCTTTTCATCACAGATTGTATTGATTTGGAGTTGTTCCTTCTTTCTTTTTGTTAACTGGGCTAGAGGTCTGTCTATCTTGTTTATTCTTTCAAAGAACCAACTTTTGGCTTCATTGATTTTTTGTATTGTTTTCTTTGTTTCTATTTCATTGATTTCTGCTCTGATTTTTGTTATTTCTTCCTGTCTGTTGCGTTTAGGGTTCATCTGTTGTTGCCTCTCAAGTGCTTTTAGCTGTAGTGTTAGATCATTCACTTGTGCTCTTTCTGTTTTTCTAATGTAGGCACCCAGGGCTATAAATTTCCCTCTTAGGACTGCTTTTAAGGTATCCCATAAGTTTTGTTGTGTTGTATTGTCATTGTCATTCAGTTCCAGGAATGTTTTTATTTCTTTCTTTATCTCTTCCTTGACCCATTCATTATTCAAGAGTGTGTTGTTTAGTCTCCATGTGTTCTTGTAGGCAGGAGGGCTTGTCCTGGTGTTGATGTTGAGCTTCATTGCACTGTGGTCTGACAGGATGCATGAAATTATTTCAATCTTTTTGTATTTGTAGAGGTTTCTTCTGTGTCCCAGGATGTGGTCGATTTTGGAGAATGTTCCGTGGGGTGCTGAGTAGAAAGTGTATTCTCTGGTATTAGGATGGAATGTTCGGTAGAGGTCTATGAGGTCCATTTGGTGTATCATATCGTTCAGTTCAGATGTCTCTCTGTTTATTTTTTGTCCTGTTGACCTATCCAAAGGACTCAGTGGGGTATTGAAATCTCCCACTATGAGTGTGCTGGGGTTAGTCTGTGACTTGTGGTCCTGGAGAATTGTCTTTATAAAGTTTGGTGCACCAGAATTTGGGGCATATATATTCATAATTGTGAAATCTTCTTGGTGGATTGTTCCTTTGATGAAAATGTAATGGCCTTCTTTGTCTCTTCTGATTTCTTTTACTTTGAAGTCTATTTTATCCGATATTAAAATAGCAACACCTGCTTTCTTTTTGGTACCATTTGCTTGGAATATTTTTTTCCATCCCTTCACTTTAAGGTGGTGCCTGTCCTTGAAGGTAAGATGTGTTTCTTGCAGACAGCATATCGATGGATTCTGTTTCCTAATCCAGTCTCCCAGTCTATGTCTTTTGATTGGGGAATTTAGTCCATTAATATTTAAGGTTATGACTGATAGGTTTGTGTTGCTTCCTTTTGCCTTATTATCCATCTGCGGTTTTGATTTAGGTTTCTACTTCTGCAGTTATGCTTTTATTGATTTCTCCTTCTAGTTGCCTGGGGTTGGTTGCTCCTTTCTTCTGTTCTTTGGATTGCTTCAAGTATTCTCTGAAGGGTTGGTTTTCCGGACATGTATTCTTTCAAGTTGTTTATGTCATGGAAGATTTTCCTCTCTCCTTCCACTATGATTGACATTTTTGCTGGGTATAGTAACCTGGGCTGGCATCCATTGTCCCTCAACACTGGGAATGCTTTGCTCCAGGTTCTTCTTGCCTTCATCGTTTGCTGTGAGAAGTCCGTTGTTATTCTGATAGGTTTCCCCTTATAGGTCACTTGTTGTTTTTCTCTTGTCGCTTTAAGAATTTTCTCTTTGTTTTGGGTGTCCAGCATTTTAACTATGATGTGGCGTGGAGAATTTCTTTTCTGATCTTGTCTGTTTGGAGTTCTATGTGCTTCTTGTATTGGTATTGGTTTGTCCTTTTTTAGTTTGGGGAAGTTTTCATCTATTATTCTGTTGAAGATCTGATCAATACCTTTCTCTTGGGATTCTTCTCCTTCCTCTATTCCTATGATGCGGAGGTTTGATCTTTTCATAGTGTCCCACAGCTCCTGGTTGTTCCATTTTTGTGTATTTTTAAATTTTTCATAATCTTTCCTTGAGGTTTTTAGTTGTTCTGTGTTGTCCTCCAGGTCTGATATTCTTTGTTCTGCTTCCTCCATTCTGCTTCTGAGGCTTTTTTCATTCCTTTCCTCTTGAATGGATGAGTGTTTGATTTCCTTTTTCATTTCCTCTTCTGATTTCTTTAGTGTTTCTATTTCTTTTTGGAGCTTCTCGATCTCTTTTTGTAGCTCTTTTGTTTGCTGGTTGGTTTCTTTTTCTTTTTCAGCATGGGATCTTTTCAGTGTTTCTACTTCCTTCCGGAGCTTGTCATTCTCTCTCTCTCGGTCCTCATTCTCTTTTCTTAGTTCTTTAATTTGTTCTTTATGATCTTGTAGTTCTTTAAGTATGTTCCCAATTGTGTTTCTGATGTCTGTGTCCTGGGGCATCCCCGGGGGGATCCCACTGCAGGAGTCATCCATAGGGTTGGTAAAGCTTGGCGTGGGATTATCCTGCACCTTTCCAGTGTAGTCTCTTCTTCGTGATCCTGGCATATGGGCTTCTCCTTGCCTGTATTCCAATGTGAGTCCTGAATGCCTCTTCACTGTGTTGAAGGCGTGCTTTGCTTGCCTCCTTCAGATCCTTCTTCGTAATCTCAGTTGGCGGGGGGGGGGGGGGGCTCTTCAGCCCGCGCCCCGGCACCTGCCGCTGGGCTCAAGAGATCTCAAATCTCAAGAGTCACACAAGCGTGCCTTTAATACCGGCTGGGAGGATAACTCCGCCCCCACAGCCACTAGATCTAATCAAGCCAAAGACCACACCTTTAATCCCAGCTGGGGGGATAACTCCAACCTCACAGCCACAAAGGCCAATCAAACCAAAGACAGCAGGACCAAACGATCAGCAATCAGCTCGCCAAGGCACCCAGTTCCTACCTGTCTTCCCCTCTTCCTGCCGCTGGGCTCAAGAGATCTCAAATCTCAAGAGTCACACAAGCGTGCCTTTAATACCGGCTGGGAGGATAACTCCGCCCCCACAGCCACTAGATCTAATCAAGCCAAAGACCACACCTTTAATCCCAGCTGGGGGGATAACTCCAACCTCACAGCCACAAAGGCCAATCAAACCAAAGACAGCAGGACCAAACGATCAGCAATCAGCTCGCCAAGGCACCCAGTTCCTACCTGTCTTCCCCTCTTCCTGCCGCTGGGCTCAAGAGATCTCAAATCTCAAGAGTCACACAAGCGTGCCTTTAATACCGGCTGGGAGGATAACTCCGCCCCCACAGCCACTAGATCTAATCAAGCCAAAGACCACACCTTTAATCCCAGCTGGGGGGATAACTCCAACCTCACAGCCACAAAGGCCAATCAAACCAAAGACAGCAGGACCAAACGATCAGCAATCAGCTCGCCAAGGCACCCAGTTCCTACCTGTCTTCCCCTCTTCCTGCCGCTGGGCTCAAGAGATCTCCTGTCCTAGACTTTTCAAATGAACTCTGTGCACAGAGCCTGGGGTGCCCCTAGCATCTTCACTAGGCCATTACCCTACCAACTTTCTTTTTATAATATTTTATTTATTATTTTTATTTTATGCATATGAGTGTATTGCCTGCATGCATGTAACTGCACCAGTGTCATGCAATGCCCACAAAAGTCAAAAGAGAGTGTTGGATCCCATGGAACTGGAGTTATGAATGGTTGTTAGCCACCATATGAGTGCTGGGAATCAAACCTGGGTCCTCTGCAAGAGCAGTCATCTCCCCAACCCCTACACCACCAAATTTCTAAAGCTCGCTAAGTTCTAAAACTTTGAATATCACCCTGGTAAGCCCTCTCTCACAACTGTGTTTCTGGGCCTAGGTAAGCACCCTACATCTCCATACAACAATCTGCTTTCTCCTTTTCTTCACCAACCAGGACCCAGACAGTGGACCTGAGGAGCGCAGCACAGTGACAGAGTTCATCCTCATGGGCTTTGAGAAGAGCTCCCCTCCCGTAAGGGCATTGCTCTTCACCCTCTTCCTAGCTCTCTACAGCCTCGTCATGGCCATAAACAGCCTCATCATCTTCATCGCCTGGACTGACCCCAGGCTCAACAGCCCCATGTACTTCTTCCTTGGACACCTGTCCTTCCTGGACATCTGCTTCACTGCCCCCGCCATCCCACAGATGTTGATCCACCTGCTGACCAAGAACCACACTGTCTTCTTTGGCTCCTGCATGACCCAGATGTATTTGATCTTCCTTGCAGGTGTGGCCGAGTGCATCCTCTTGGCTTTTATGGCCTGTGACCATCACGTTGCCATCTGCCACCCACTGAACTATGCCCAGATCACGAGCTGGCAGGTGTGTGTCAGGCTGGTGAGTGCTTCCTGGATCTTTGGAATGGTCAATGGCATCTTCCTTGAGTACATATCATTCCCGAATCCTTTCTGCAAAGACAACCACGTAGAAAACTTCTTCTGCGAGGCCTCTATAGTGATTGCCCTCTCCTGTGGGGACCCCCCAGTTCAGCATGAAGTTGATCTTTCTTGATGCCATTGTGGTGCTGCTCAGCCCCATGGTGCTCATTGTCACCTCCTACACCCGCATCCTGGCCTCCATCCTCGGCAGAACCTTCTCCTCAGGTCGTGGGAAGACCTTCTCCACCTGTGCCTCCCACTTGACTGTGGTCATCTTTTTTTACACCTCAGCTATGTTCTCTTACATGAATCCCCGCAGTACACATGGGCCCGACAAAGACAAGCCTTTCTCCCTCCTCTACACCATCATCACTCCCATGTGCAACCCCATCATCTACAGTTTCCGCAACAAAGAGATGAAGGGGGCCATGTGGAGAGCCCTTGGAAGAGGAAACCTGGCTCAGGCTGAGTCTGTCTAAAAGGAAGTTTCCTGAAGAAGTTTCCCCCTGTGGAGTAGGATATCCCTTCCCCAGCCTTCGCTCTCCAACCCTGGAAAGCTCCAGAAAATAGCTTTCATAGCTTCCTTTGCAATAGACTCGGATCTGGAGGTCCCTCCTGGTGTCTGAGGCTCATTTCTGATTTCATTTCCAGCACTATTTTCCCGAGAACCCTCCTTAAGGAAATGTGAAGCTTTCCCGAATTTTTCCCTCTGTGTTCTTCCATCAGAATTCAATGAATAAGCGCATGTCACTCTGAAGCGCATTTAACTTGAGCTCTGTTTCATTCGTGTAGTACTTTTACATGCCACTCCCCAGGCTGGTGTTTGCACACACCTTTAGGAGTTAACGTTCTTTCAATATATCACACTAGTCTGTTTCGCTCTCTTGTGTTCTACCTCATCTTCTAGATCTGACCTCATTCGCTGTACTCTTAACTGGGAAAGGGAACTACAAAACAGTGTTGACATTCAGAGAAGTCAGTTAGGGCGATGGAGAGATGGCTGGGCAGTTAAGAGCACTGGCCACTCTTGCAAAGGACTCACGTGGCAGCTGACAACCATCCATAACTCCAGTTCTAGGGGAATAGATGCCTTCTTTTGACCTCCCACAGGCATTGCACGACATGGGTGCAGGAAATACACTCATACACACAAAATTTTAAAAAATAAAAAATTTTTTAGAAATGAAAGAAAAATCAGCAAGAATAAAAAAAAAAGGTCAGAAACTTGAATTCCATCTTATCAGTTCCCTAGTCACTGAGAAAGACACCAACACTATAACTACTCGTTTCTGTTTGTTGTGGGGGGAGGTCTGAGCTGGGAGAGTTCAGTATGTCAAACCCTTTCTCCTAAAGCCTCTAATTTCCTTCAGCAAGATGACCACCTGGCATTCCCCTTCCCAGGCAAGCACATGCCTCTACTAAGCTCCTCAAGCCCTCAGTTTCCTTCTCTGTTTACAGTACCCAAATCATCTCTTCAGCCCATGTACTGCCTTCCTTTTGCGCTTCCTTCTTTGACTGCATTCCTACTTAAATCACTTCACCTGCTTTTTCTCATAGAGATTGACTTTACTCCCTGTACTTTAAGGAACAGCAGCCCCACACCATCTCCATCACTGTAGAAGCTTTTATTTGTATTCATATTCTCTCTAGCTTCTCTTCTTAACCAAACCTTCCTTTTTTTTCAGCCATTCTATTTTCAAATTATATTTTACTAGTGCTCCTTTTATGATAAATAGATGCAAAGGAAAGATAGGCCTGTTCTCTATTTCTGAGCCACTTTCACAGTGTGAACCCACTCCATTTGCCATTGTCCTCAAGTACATTCTTTGCACATACTGCACATCACTTAGAATCCTTTGTAACAGTGACTTGAAGCAATAGCTTCACTCCACAGGACTCTAATCTTTTGAGGGTGAATTGGTGAGTGTCTAGAAATCAGAAAATACATGAAACATAACAAGGAAGAGTAAATGAGACACTACCGTTACTGAGAAGAAGCAGTGAATGCAGAACCTAATGTTTCTATCGTCAAAGAAAAGCCATGCCCAAGTTAGACAAGGAAGACTTTTAAGACTATTACAATAAGAGACTAAACTTAACTCCAGCCTGGTGGGATTTTAAGGGCTTCCCTAGGCAAAGTGGCAGGATACAAAATTAACATTAAAAACTCAGTAGCCTTCCTATACACCAATAACAAGCATCCTGAAGAAGAAAACAAGGAACTAACCCCATCCTTCCAGCCAAAATTAAATGCCATTACAATGAAAACTTTAAAAACACTGAAGAAAGAAAACACTAGCAGATGTAAAGACCTTGTATGCTGAAGAATTGAAAGAATTACTATTGTGAAAATGTACATACTACCCAATCCGTCTCTACAGTCAATGCAATCTTAATCAAAATCTTCATGCCATTCTTTACAGGAAGAGAAAACAACCATCTTAAAATTCACATGGAAGCCCAAAAGACCCCCAACTAGCCAAAGCAATGCTGAGCATAAATAATGGCAATTAACATATTGTCAAGTTATTTCAAGTTATGTGGCAGACCCATATTAATAAAAGCAGCATAGTACTGCACAGAACACGCAGACAGATCAATAGAAGGGATTAGATGACCAGATAGAAGTGCTCGTAACTATAGCTACCTGATTTTTGTCAAAAATAAAAAAAAAAAAATGCTGTGGTACTTACTGTTTATTGTCACCTTGGCAGGATCTGGAATCACCTGAGACACAAGGCTCGGCCCTGCCCGTGAGGATTATTTAGGCTCTGGTCATGCTTGAGAGGAACTATGTTGACTAGGTTAGTTGAGTGGGAAGACACCCTTGAAAAGTCAGCAGTACCACTCTCTGGACTGAATGAAAAGGGAAAAGCTAGCTGAGTGCAAGCATCCATCCACTGCTCTCTGCTTTTTGCTTGTGGGTGTGATGTGCCCAGCTGCCTGGCTTCTCTGCCGTAATGGATGGTACTCTTGAACTGTGAGCTGAGATAAACCCCCTCAATGCTTCTGTCAGGGTGTTTTATCACAGCAACAAGAAAAAAAACCAAGATAGACACTTTAAAAATTTACATTGCAGAAAAGACAATATCTTCAACAAATGGTGCTGGGGAAAGTGGAGATCCAAAAATCAAGAACCTCAGTGTAAGACCTGAAACTCTGTAACTGATAGAAAAAAAAGGTAGAGAAAACACTTTAAGATACAGGCATAGGTAAAGATTTTCTGAGTAGGACTCCGGTCACTCAGGAAATAAGGTTAACAATCAACAAGCATGAAGCTAAGAACCACTACAACAAAGAAAATGTCAATCAAGTGAAGAGTCAGCCTACAGAATGGGAGAAAGGCTGTCAACTATATATCTAACAGAGGATTAATATCTAGAATACACAAAGAACTAAAAGAGAACAAAACATAAAGAAAACAAGTAACTCAGCCTGGCGTGGTGGCACATGCCTTTAATCCTAGCACTTGGGAGGCAGAGGCAGGCGGATCTTTGTGAGTTCAAGGCCAGCCTGGTCTACAGAGTGAGTTCAGGACAGCTGGGGCTACAGGGAGACCCTGTCTCAAAAAAACCAAAAAAAAAGAAAAACAAAAAACAAAAAACCAGATATGTACCTAGCACTTGGGAAGCAGAGGCAGGTGGATCTCTGTGAGTTCAAGGCCAGCCTGGTCTACAGAGTGAGTTCCAGGACAGCTGGGGCTACACGGAGACCCTGTCTCAAAAAAACCAAAAAAAAAAAAGGACAAGAGAGAGAGAGAGAGAGAGAGAGAGAGAGAGAGAGAGAGAGAAACAGAAAACAGATGGTTAATAAATATTTTTTAAAGTGGAGAGATGGCTCAGCAGTTAAAAACACTTGCTGCTTTTGCAGAGGACCCAGGTTTGTTTACCAGCACATACCTGCAGCTAACAATCATGCATAACTTCAGTTCTGGGGAATCTGACACTCTTTCTTGGTCTCCAAAGGCATTGCGTGACATTGATATATTTACACGCATGCAGGCAAAACACTCATACACATAAAAATAATTTTTAAAGTGTTCAACATTGGGGGCTGGAGAGATAACTCAGCAGTTAAAAGCACTGACTGAGCCAGGCATGGTGGTACACACCTTCATTCCCAGCACTCAGGAGACAGAGGCAGGTAGATCTCTGTGAGATCGAGACCAGCCTGGTCTACATAGTAAGTAAGTTCCAGGCCAGTGGTGGTTACAGAGAGACCCTGTCCCAAAACAACAACAACACACTGGCTGCTCTTGCAGAGGACCTGGATTCAATTCCTAGCACCCACATGGTAGCTAACATCAACATGTAACTCCAGTTCCAGGGAATTCAATGCCCTCTTCTGGCCTTTATGGACACTGAGTATACATGGTACATGCATGCAAGCAGAACACTCATACACATAAAATAAAAATAAAATATTTCTTTAAATGAAGTGTTCAATATCCTTATTCACTAGGGAAAAGCAAAATTAAAGCTACTTTGAGATTCCATCTTACTGCACTAAGAATGGCTATCATCAAGTCAACAAATGACAGGGCCAGTGAGGTGACTCAGTCTGTGTAGAAGTTTAATAATCTTCTGAATAGTCCTTTAGTCATGCGTGGCCGACATCCACATGGTATTCTTCCTTTCTTGCATTTCTTGAGGCTGTCTCCTGCCTGTAGGCAGACAATCTCTCAGCTTATCTCTGGCAAGGAGGGGGGAGGGGACTGCAGGAGAGTTACCCAAATAGAAAGACAAGGAAAGATACAGACAGGGACTCAGAGGGCGAGGTCCAGGAGAATAGAGTCTCTCTTTATTGATGCCAGCAGTGTGCTTTTATACCAAAAGTTACTGTGCTCTGAGTAAGGAAGTGGGGGCGGGGGCAGGCAGAAGGGAGGGACGAGCTACCTTGGCTCTAATGGGGGGGATGCAGAACTCCTGTTTGTGCAACAGGTAACTAGAGGTGCGACATTTTGATCAATGCCTCAAGGGAAGGGGCCATCCGGTTCTGGAACTTTGCAGACATAGGCAAAGCAAGAAAACATTGTAATATCCCAAACTTTCCTGTGGAGCAGCAGATAACTCACAGAGGCAACTGAATGCCTACAGAGATATCAGATAACTCCCCTCAGAGGTCTTAAGGGACAGGTCCTACAAATTCTTGCCTCCAGCCATGCAAAGTTACATTCCTACAAGTCTGGGAGAGACTTTTGCAGTAAAGCTTAACAACCTGAGTTCAATCCCTTCAGTGACCACTTGGTGGAAGAAAGAACCAACTCCCACACAGTGTCCTCTGACCTCCACATGTGCACTGTGGCAGATGAGCATGCACACAAAACAAATTAAAATATTTTTAAATAAAGAATTAAGTCAAAGCTAGGCGTGGTGGTGCACGCCTTTAATCCTAGCACTTGGGAGGCAGAGGCAGGAGGATCTTTGTGAGTTCAAGGCCAACCTGGTCTACAGAGTGAGTTCCAGGACAGCTGGGACTACAGGGAGACCCTGTCTCNAAAAAAAAAAAAAAAAAAAAAAAAAAAAAAAAAAAAAGAATTAAGTCAGCCCATTCCTTAATAAAAAGGAAAAAAAAATGACAACAAATGCTGATGAGGATGTAGAGAAAGGGGAACTCCCATTCTCCATTAGAGGAAGTGTAACTGGTGCATCCACTACGCAAATGACTGCAAAGCTTTCTCAAAAAGCTGAAAATAGAACCAGAATTTGAGCCACTCTACCCCTCCTAGGCATATGTCCAAAGGATTCTACATCCTCCTGCTGAGATCCTTACATAATCATGCTTATTGCTGCTCTATTCACAATAGCTAGAAAATGGACTCAGCCTAGATGTCCATCAACTGCAGACTGAATAGTGAAAATGTGGTACAATTAACACAACAGGGTTTCATTCTGCACTAATTAAAAATGAAATTATGAGGTTTGTAGGAAAATAAATGGACCTGGGAAACATACCGAAATAGCACAGGACCCGAAAGACACATGCTATGTGTTCCCTCATGTGAGCCTAGATTTCAGTGTTTAGCTTTGTATGACCAACTTGGAGTCTGCAGAGGCCAGGAAGCTAGAAGGTGCCACGGGCTGAGGGCCGGGGAGGCTTCTATGCAGGGAGCAAATGTATGTCAAGGGAGGGGGAGGGATCAGAAGGGTTTGAACACGGCCGAGTGCTGGAAGAAGGGGGAAAGGAGAATGAGAGGGAGGGTTAGCCAAAGTCAAGAAGATATGAAAAAGTCACAGGAAGCCTTCTACATCATCAGCTAATTAAAATACAACTTTTATTTATTTATTTATTTATTTATTTATTTATTTATTTATTTATTTATTTTTTGGTCTTTTCGAGACAGGGTCTCCCTGTAGCCCCCAGCTGGCCTGGAACTCGCTCTGTAGACCAGGTTGGCCTTGAACTCACAAAGATCCTCCTGCCTCTGCCTCCTGAGTGCTAGGATTAAAGGCATGCGCCACCACACCCAGCAAAATAAAACTTTTAATATTTGTATTGATTTGAGAATTTCTCACAATGCGTTGTGATCATATTCAGACCTCCTCCACACCCACCTTACTTACTCCCTGACTGCATGTCCTCTACTATTGTCTTTTTAAAGGCCTATCCAGGGCTGGAGAGATGGCCTAGCGGTTAAGAGCGCTGACCACTCTTGCAGAGGACCCAGGTTCGATCCCCAGCACCCACATGGCGGCCGAGAACCGTCTGAAACTCCAATTCCAGGAGAACTCCAGTTCTGAGGGAATCTGACACCCTCTTCTGACCTCCGTGGCATTGCACGACACAGGTGCACAGACTTGCATGCAGACAGTACATTCATACACATACAGAAATAAATAAAATTAAAAAAAATAAATAAATAAAATAAAGGCCTATCCAGTATAAACCGTGTTTCCCAAGTGCTTTTGGGTGTGGGTCTAGCCCTTAGAATCTGGTCAACCTACCAGGCAACACACCAGTACGGAACACTGGCTCACCCTCTCTCATCATCTATCAACTGCCAATATATCCTCAGCTAGGGCAGGGACTTTCTGCTCACCTCCCTCATCCATGCTGGGACTGGGTCTGGCTTGGGTTTGCACAAGTTTCGTGCATCCTGTCATAAACATGGTGGGATCATGTGTGCAACTAACCTGTGATACCCAGACGACACAGTTTCCATCTGTTCACCCACCACCTCTGACTCTTACACCCTTTCCTCCCCTTCTTTCACAATGATCCCTGAGCCTTGAGAAGAGAG
Source organism: Rhizomys pruinosus (assembly GCA_009823505.1). Taxonomy (NCBI): domain Eukaryota; kingdom Metazoa; phylum Chordata; class Mammalia; order Rodentia; family Spalacidae; genus Rhizomys; species Rhizomys pruinosus. Next base: position 1,577,467 of record VZQC01015009.1, read on the forward strand.
GACCTAATATAGGTGTCCCACTTAGGGCTGAGCACACCACAGTCTCTAATTGCCTGCATGCATCTATGGGTCTCTGTGTTAATCATCTGCTGTCAGAAGAACATTCTCTGGTGAGAAGCAAGAGATGCACTTATCTATGGAATAAAAATAAGTCATTATGAGTCTCTTTAATATTATATCTACTTAGTAGAATGATGATAGTAGGTGCTCCCCTTTGGTCTGTGACCTGTCAAGCCACAGATTTCTTGGCCCTGATAAATAGTGTCACATATGAATTTCATCTCATGAAGCAGGTCTTAAATCAAATTAGAAGGTCACTGGTTTCTCCCATAATATCTGTTCTACTTTGCCTTCAATTTCTGTGACAAAGCACTCTGATCAGTACCAGCTAGGGAAGGAAAGGGTTTATTCATTTACATCTCCTAGGTCACAGTTCATCACTGAGGGAGCCCAAGGTAGGAACTCAGGGCAGGAACCTGGAGGCAGGAGCTGAAGCACAGGCCATGGAGCAATGCTACTTAGTAGCCCATACCCAGCCTGTTTTCTATTCAATACACAGCAACCTGCCCAGGGGTGGCACCACCCATGGTGGGCTGGGCCCTCCTACATCATTCAACAATCAAGAAAATGTCCTACAGATGAGGCCACGGCCAGTCCGATGGAGACAATTCCCCAAAAGAGGCTCCCTCTACACATGTGTGTAAATTGACACTAAAGCTCTCCAGCATAATATTCATTCACTATTGTACCCATGGGTCTCTTCTGCCAAGCCAGTCACTGTTGCAGCTCCCAGGGTTCTCGACTAAGGTTAATGGTTAACTGCTCTATCAGTAACATCTGTAGTGCCTTCTAGTACTATGAAAACTAGACAGCAGAGATTAACTTCAAGATCAGTACCAGTTTGATTTCTCCCTCCCTATTTATTCTGTGACTCAGGTATGTAGTGTCTTCAGCAATAGGGTCTTACCATCAAGTTATGGTGAGTAACAAGTGCAATGCCAATAGTCAATATTGTTTCAGGGTCTACGGGACTTCTCTAGCCAACAACCCCAAAAGAGAGAATCCGTTCCTGGCATTGGACTTTTCATTTGCGAGTCTATGGTGTCTACTAGGGCCATTGGACCCCTGCTATCAGGTAACTATATTTAAACTCTTTTTCTCATATATATATATATATATATATATGAGAAATATATATTGTTTCTCATATATATGAGAAATATATATTGTTCTACTATACATATATATGTATAGTAGAACAACCTCAATGTCCATCAACTGATGAATGGATAATGAAAGTATGGTACATTTACACAATGGAATATTATTCATCTGTTAAAGAAAAAAAAAATGGGCTGGAGAGTTGGCTTAGTGGTTAAGAGCATGGCTGCTATTACAGAGGACCCAGATTTGAATCCCAGAACCCAGAACCCACATGGTGGCTAACAACTGTCCATAACTCCAGTTCCAGGAGACACCCTTTTCTGACCTCCATGGGCGTTGCATGATATAAGTGCACTTAAATCCACATAGGCAATACACTCATACATAAAACAAAATTTAAAAATAATAAAATAAAAGCCGGGCGTGGTGGCACACGCCTTTAATCCTAGCACCTGGGAGGCAGAGGCAGACGGATCTTTGTGAGTTCAAAGCCAGCCTGGTCTACAGAGTGAGTTCCAGGACAGCTGGGGCTACAGGGAGACCCTGTCTTGAAAAGACAAAAAAATAAAGAAAGAAATAAATAAAATAATAAAATTTTAAAAATTGGTATTTTTGAGACAGGTTCTCCCTGTAGCTCCAGCTGTCCTAGAACTCACGATGTAGACAGGGTTGGCCTTGAACTCTCAGAGATCCACCTGTCTCTGCTTCCCAAGTGCTGGGATCAAAGGCCTGCACCACCACACCCAGCTTAAAATAAATTTTTTTGGTCTTTTTGAGGCAGGGTCTCCCTGTAGCTCCGGCTGTCCTGGAACTCGATATGTAGACCAGGCTGGCCTTGAACTGACAAAGATCCCCCTGCCTCTCCCTCCCAAGTGCTGGATTAAAGGCGTGCACCACCACGCCCGGCCACAAAATAAAATAAATTTTTTTTTGGTCTTTTCAAGACAGGGTGTCCCTGTAGCCCCTGCTGTCCTGGAACTCACTCTGTAGACCAGGCTGGCCTTGAACTCACAAAGATCAACCTGCCTCTACCTCCCAAGTGCTAGGATTAAAGGTGTGCGCCACCACGCCCGGCTCAAAATAAAATATTTTTATAAAAAGAAAAACAGCCGGGCGTGGTAGCACACGCCTTTAATCCTAGCACTCAGGAGGCAGAGGCAGGTGGATCTTTGTGAGTTCAAGGCCAGCCTGGTCTACAGAGTGAGTTCCAGGACAGCTGGGGCTACAGGGAGACCCTGTCTCAAAAAAAAAAAGACCACAAATAAAAAAAAAAAGAAAAACAAAATTGTGAAATTTGCAAGTAAATGGATGGAATTGGAAATAATCATCCTAAGTAAGATAACCCACCAACCAGAAAGACAAACATCGCATGTTATCTTTCATAAATGGATGTTACACCTTTGACTTTTTAGATAGGTATGTTTCAATTGGAAAATGCTTAGAAATCAGGAAACTAACAAAGTACCACAGGGGTGGTTCTCAGGAGGGAAGACAGATGTACTGATATAAATGGGAAAGGGGAGTAGTAATTAGGGGGTGGGAGGGTAGGGCAGAAGAGGGAGTAAGAGAAGGAATAACGAACACACTAAAGGCCTTTGAATGGAGTCCCATAGAAGCCTAGTATGAAAATACAGTTTTAAAAGGAGTTATGTTGGGGTGGAGGTAAGCAAGGCCCTGGTTTGTTAATTGGTTTTAACCTAGTGGAAAAGTAAACTTACCCTGCGTCTTCAAGACAAATGTTAGTTTAACAATTTTGAGAACGGTTCCTACCCTCCCCCAGAGATAGGGGCACATCTTCCTTAAGGGTTACACTTCAAAGAGATAGCTCCAGAACCTAAGAAAGACCTTCTCTGGGTCATAAAACTGCCAATGTTGCCAAGATTTATATACAATTCAGAGAACCAAAGAAAAAAATTAGCAATTACAACTGTTGTACAGTAAATGCTGTAAGGAAAAGAAAGGCCAGGGACTTAAAATCAAGAAGAAGTCTGTCTAAAGTTGTCAAGAGAATAGGTGGGGCCTATCCTCCCCTCTAGGGTTTTAGAAATTCCTGTCTGCAAAGAACCTTTGAAAAGGAAAAGAAAAACAAGGAAGAGAAATAAGAAAGCATGCTTTTAAATTTTTTGAGAAACAGTTCTTAGGTCTGGCTCTCCCAGGATTCCAAGGGACACGCAGATGTCCACTTCCTCCAGAAGCTGGCAGTCAGTAACCCCACTTCCCCTTTACCTGAGGCCCAGCCCAAGACATTTAAAAGGCCTTAATCAGCCATCCTATGAGGCTGGCAGCCATGTTTCCATCAGTGGACAGCCCTGACCAATTCTGAACTAAATATGCCCCAGAGTGACCATAAGCCTGGTGTGCCTGTCTTTTATCTGGGTTTTGGGCCTGCATAGATTCAACATATATTTGCCCTTTTTTCTAACAATTCCTTTAGCTTTACAGTTATCTGGCACTGATAGACAGCAATATTTTAAATAAGACAGACCAGCACAAAGAACAAACATTATAAAAGGTCTATGGGGGAACGGGGAGCAAGTGGGGGCGGGGGGAGCCTGAGGAAATGGCTTGGTGGTTAAGAGCACTGGCTGCTCTTGCAGAAGACCGGGGTTCAGTTCCCAGCACCCACACAGTGACTAATAGCAGTCAGTAACTCCAGTTCCAGAGGATTGGAAACTCTTTTCTAGTCTCGAGGTTATTACTACATCCACATGGTGGATTTACATACAGGCAGGCCAGCCACGCATACACACAAAATAAAAATAAATAAATACATTAAATTAATATATAATAAAAACAAAAAGTCTATCCAAAGCACCTTTGAAATACAGTTAACGGCAGCTCACACACATTAAGCACTTAGGTCCTAAGGCCTTTAACACTTGATCCTCATGATCGTAGCATCGACTGGAGACACTATCACACCTATTCTGAGGTGCAGAAACAGAGGCTCCTAGAAGCTGTTCTTCCAAATCATACAGTATTTAAATGGCATGGCTGCCATCCTTACTCAGGTGCCCTGGCTCCAGAGCCTGTCTTCCTCCTCTGGCATGACATGGCTGTTTTCCTCTTGAACTCTCCTCAGCAAAGGTGATTGCCTGTAGGAAACTAGCACAAGCTATGGCTGACTAACCTTGTGCCATGGGGTAGCAGCTCACCAGGTCCCGCCCCTCCCTAAAGATATCTAGACAGTTCATTGGTGGGAGGTGGTGGGACGCAGGATAAACAGGCAGTTAAAGCTGGGAGAGAAAACTTTTCTTTGGTGATGTGGCTGCCATTGGAGTTATCTATATTTCCGAAAGAGACTTCAAATTCAATTGGTTCTCCAACTACATCTGAGTAAAGTTTTGTTTCATATCCCTTGAGGCCGGAAAGGATGAAGAATAGCGAGGTAAGGTGCAAAACGGGATGCAGTGTTGGGCTGTTAGATGTAAAACAAAAGAAATCGTCTAATTCCTTGTAGAAATCATGCATTCAAGGAGGATGGCAGAAGATGCGTTAGAGCCAGAATGCTGGAAAAGCTGACCCTGCGTGACCTAGAACTGCCCCCCTCAAAGGTTCCCGGAACCGGCCCCAGGAGGGGCCCACAAGCTCAGCTACCCCCCCAGGCCACGTCTCCCTGTCCTGGAGACCTGGCCCCTGGAAGTTAAGAGCCCTAGGGTCCGCAAAAAGCCTATTAAAAGCATTGAAGAGAAGCTACCACTAGAAAGTGCACGTCTTGTCCCGGTCCCCTTTCATCTTGGGATGCAACGCCAGGCGGCGCCAAACAAGTGCTAGATTTTTTTAGCAGGGCTCGGCCCTAGCGGGAAGGAAACCTAGAAACTCCCTCTGAGCCTTGGCTCCTTCACATCCACAGCTGGCGCGGTGGCCGCCATCTCTGAGCCGCACCCCAGCCAGGCTGCCAGCCTTGACCTAATTAGAACCGGGGAGATGGGCGTGGCCTGCCGGAGCCTGCGCCCAATCAGCCTTCCGCGCGCTGTCCATCCAATGAGCGCCATCTTCTTGACCGCTCGTCCTCGGCTGGATCCAGATTTGGGCACCCCTGAGAAACAAGGGCTATTTTGGGAAGTTACTGCGGCTGCCGTGGTCCGCAGCTGCAGGAGATGCGGACCTCGGGGCTAGGGATATCCACCCAGCCGCGTGCCTGGCCCCTTCCGCGAAGGGGTGTGGGCGGAGCAAGACAGGCCTGCGGAGACCTCCACCAATCACATCCAGTCTCCATAGTGGCCGCCGACTCCAAGGACGCGAAGCCTAAGGCTTTCCAAGCCATAGCCCCATTTTTAGGGAATTGTGTAATGTTGGGCCGCAGTGTCTTCAGCTACCTTGTGTCCACTTTTCAGTCAACCATTCCAGGACCTCGGCCCTACCTGAAGTCACTGGGCTAAGTTCCCATAATTTGTGCCCCCCTCCTTTTTTAATCGATGTACCCCCTTGTTCTTTCAGAATTAATTTACTTTTCACTTCCCAACTACCGTGCGGTTAATTTTCCAATCCTTGGCGTAAGTACCTTGACCATAAGAGGCGCTGTGACGCTATCTCCTCAACAAAATCAAGCAGAATCCGTATGTTGTAAGTAAATAGTACTGGAAAGGGAAATGTCCAGAGCTCTGACCCCAACCCAACGCCCCCGAGTCACCTTAGTGACCTCCTCTGAAATAGTAAGTTAGCAAATATGTACTTCAGGTATTTGTTTTCATTTTTCTAAAGACCTAGTCCTCTGTCTGTCTCTTCATTCCTCACCCTTGTCCAAGCTCAGGGGTTGGAAGGCTGACCTGCATGGACTGGGTCCACAGGTTCTCTCATCCCTCTGCTTTCTATTAGGTTCAGTCTATAAACGGGAAAGGCAGATAGAATGTCGGAGCATGAGGTTGGGTATTTAATGCTCAGGGGTTTTATGGGTGCCGCGACAAGCTCACTTGAGTCCCTTTAATTTTCACGACCTGGAAACTGATGACCTAGTTCTGTTTCCTCTTCTGAAACAGAGCTCTCCTGTTACAAGCATAGCTACTCTTGTTCAGGATTTCTTCTGATTTCCCTATACCTCACTAGGGCCTGAAAATAAACCTTTATTAAATTATATTTCAAGTATCCTGCTTTGAAGTATAGGCCACCTTTTCCTAGACATACCCTGGTCAAGACCCTTCTCTTTTATGGGGAAGCAAATGCAATCACCTCAAACAGGAACACTTAAAAGGGGCTACAATGTAACAGAGCAAGGGTTCTGGAGACAGGAAAAAAAACTGGGTTTCATGTCATTCTTTTGTTCACTTGATGAACTTATGAGCTGTGCTAGATACTTGGGAGTGTGGTGTGCTATGCATCCGTTTTCCAAGAACTCTCTTCTCTCTCAAGATTGGATCCCAGCCACAAAGTAGATTCTATAAGATACCCATCTGCCCATCATCACCACAGCTGACACAACCAAGATAGGTCGATAAGTGATTTTTTTTCTAAGAGTGTATAATTAATAGGCAATGAATAAAACTATTCCAGACTTGAACAGGCAGAGGCTCAAGCTATGGAGCACTGCCTTCTGCCACATACACAAGGAAACAGAAAAAGTTAACATGCAGTGCTGATCAGAGGAAAACAGAAATAACATATCATGTCTCCAAAGAAAGAGCTCGAGATACTGGCTGCCCTAGTTTTTATCAGCCTCAGAAACATAGCTGCATTCTTTTTTTATTTTTTTTTATTTTTTTTATTATTTATTTTTGTGTGTGTATGAATGTATTGTCTGCATGCAGGTCTGTGCACCCGTGTCGTGCAATGCCACGGAGGTCAGAAGAGGGTCTCGGATTCCCCTGGAACTGCATTCTTATGCCTTAGGTTCTATGACACAACCTTACAACCTTATAATAAACTCCTTTTTTTTTTTTTTTTTTGGCTTAAAGTTATCTCAAATGGATTTCTGTTTGTTGTAACCAAAAAGTTTTAAAGACATTAGGGCCCCAGTATGGTTATCAGGTTTGAATAAGAAAGTATCTCACGGATGTCCAGAAATGTTATTCCCTTTACCAACTATCCCCTCCCTAGGCATTTACCTCTTCTTTATGCTTACTTCCAATAATAAGTCCATTTTGCTGCCATATTTTATTTTGTTTTTGCAAGATTTCTCATTCCAGCCCTTCACCTTTGAGATACTGTTCTGACATATTTCTTTATTTGTTTTTGGTCTTTTCGAGACGGGATCTCCCAATAGCCCCAGCTGTTCTGGAACTCACTCTGTAGACCAGGCTGGCCTTGAACTCACAAAGATCCACCTGCCTCTGCCTCCCAAGTGCTAGGATAAAAGGCGTGCGCCACCAAGCCTGGCGTGTTCTGACATATTTGTGTTTATGTCTCACTTATTTCTCGAGGGATCAAGTTAAACATACTCTGTTCCATGGCACTGGTGTCTGCAGGAAAAACTGCTTTGCTTTATAGCTTTACTTCGATTTCTACTCCCATTTTTTTTTCCTTTTATACTAGGTAATTCTCTACTGTGCACATGTGTGTTTGTGTGTGTATTTTTTTATTTAATTTTTATTTTTATTTTTGTATGTGTATGAATGTACTGTCTGCATGTAGGTTTGTGCACCCATGTTGTGCAGTGCCGCGGAGGTCAGAAGAGGGTGTCGGATTCCCCTGAAGTTGGAGTTCTCCTGGAATTGGAGTTACAGACGGTTCTCAGCCACTATGTGGGTGCTGGGGATCGAACCCTGCTCCTCTGCAAGAGCGGTCAGCACTCTTAACCGCTAGGCCATCTCTCCAGCCCCTAAAAGTCATATTTTCATAGCCTTAGCTCCGTGTTCACTTTGTCTCTTGGAATGTCAGGAATGTAATTGCTTTCAAGATTTTGCTTAGTCCCTGAACAGTTCTACTTTCTGAAGCACAATAAGAACCAGAGTAGCTATTTCTGCCATGTCAGCTCCTTCTAAGGGAGGACGTTTTTATTAAATCAGACTTCCCCTTTCATCTGGCTTTGTGCCCTTTTTTCTTGAAATCTGTAATCGTCTATTTGTCTGTTTTCTTAGCCTCTGAAACAGTTTCCTTCCTCTCCTCTGTTCCTACATGATTCCTTTCTTAGTTCTCCTATCCTGGCTATAAACGTTCCTACCAAGCCTCTGCTTCCATGGTGTGTAGCACTGACTTTCCTCTGTCATTTCTCACCTTCCTTTTCTATTCTGTCATCTCTTTCTTTTTTCTCTTCACACTTTCCTTGCCCCGTTTCTTCCTTTTTTCCTTCCCCAAAGTGTACAAATGCAAGCTTATGTTCTGTAGATCACAGTAAAGAAGCTCCTTCTGTCCCAGGAACAGATTCCCCGTGAAAACATGGTCTGGGTCCTACCATTAACACACCCTTTGCCGCTGTGCACCAGAGCTTGGTTCTCTTTATTTGGAACAAGGCTGTGGACCTTTTTTCTCCACCATGTTTTAGACATGAATCCCATCCTACTGTGTTTCTTTTTATTCTCCACATTGTGCAAAATACCAGAATCTATTTTTGTGTAAACTTTATGTGCATTGGTGCAAACATCGTATGCAGTTCTTTGGGGGAAGTTTGTTGTTGGTTTGGCTGACTCTCTCTACTGTTTCCAAGAGGCAGTGTTGCTTCTGCTACTGCTTTTCTCCCAATGTCATAATAGATGTCCTTTGTACTATACATTTTATAGGTTTTCTGAGCAACTTCTTTTTTACTTCACTTCTATTTTACCTTGTCCTACCTGCAGACACATATACTTGCCCCACACACCATGTCATTGTTACTCTAACATAGTCTCAATTATGTTGGCAATGCTTCCAGAAAACAGGGTTTTCCCTTCGTGCTTCTGAGAAGCACACTCTCCTTACTTGAGATCACAGTGTTCTCTTGTCAGTAGCCTATGAGCTCTTTAGAAGCATGGGGCACTGACTTCTTGGAGTCTGGTGCCCATCATTTTCCATGAGACACAAAAAGCAGTTGCTTAAACACTTGTCAATAGATGTTCAGGCATGGTTCTCTTCTTGAATGTCTCCTTCCATCAGGTTCAGAGGAAGTAATCACTTGTTATAAAAGGAATTTTGGTCTGGAGGGATGGCTCAATTGGTAAAGAACCTCCCTGGAACCCATGTAAAAATGTGGGGCATGATGGTGCGTATCTGTAACCCTGAGGCCCATTTGGGTCCCTGTGCCATGCTACTCAGCCAGTCCAGACTAATTGGTGAGCTCCAGGACAATGAGGAACCCACTCAAAGGAGGTGGACAGCACTCCAAAGGTGTACACACACACATACACACACACACACACACACACACACAGGCTTTTTTTTTCTTTTTGAGACAAGGTCTCCCTGTAGCCCCAGCTGGCCCAGAACTAGCTCTGTAGACCAGGCTGGCCTTGAACTCATAAAGATCCGCCTGCCTCTGCCTCCCAAGTCCTAGGATTAAAGGCATGAGCTACCATGCCCGGTTACATAGAGGCATTTTGCTTCTTCAATTCTGAATTGAAGCCACAGCAGGCTTCCCTTAGCCTAGTGTAATCATGTATGTCAGAGTTATGTTGTAACCATGTATGTACATCAGAGTTATGTCCAGTACCACAGTACCATTTAATAGAGAAAAGCCACTTTATCTGAAAAATGACTTAAAATTCCGATAAACAGGGTTCTGATCTTAACACTGCCACTGACTATGCAACCCTGAACAACACAACCCGTCCATTTCCTTAGTTGTACAAGTGTCATAATCCCTATTCACTGGCAATCGTCTTAGAAAAAGACTGTACTTTTTCTTTTTCTTTTTTTTTGAGACAGGGTCTCTCTGTAGCCCCAGTTGGCCTGGAACTCTCTATGCAGACCAAGCTGGCCTCGCCCTCACAGAGATCTGCCCGCCTCTACTTCCTGAGTGCTGGGAGGTACCACCACATGGGGGAAGACTGTACTTTTAAAAATATTTTTATTAGTTTTATTTTATGTGCATGAGTGTATTGCCTGCATGTTATAGAAGATCACCTGTGTTGTGCAATGCCCTCCGAGGTCAGAAGAGGGTGTTGAGTCCACTGGAACTGGAGTTATAGATAGTTGTTAGCCACCATGTGGGTGCTGGTAATGGAACCCAGGTCACTTAACCACTGATCCATCTCTCCAACCCCAAGACTGTACATTTAAATTTTATTTTTATTTATGTATGTGTGTGACACGTGTATACAGGTGCCCACAGAGGCCAGAAGAGGGCATCAGATGCCTTGGACCTAGTTATATAGGTAGTTGTGAGCTGCCTGATGTGGGTGCTGGGATCTGAACTCAGGTAGGTCCTCTGGAAGAGCAAGTGCTCTTAATCCTTGAGCCACCTCTCCAGCCTGACTGTACTTTTTAATAAATTATATGGAATAGAAACAAGATGTTGCCCTCATCTGGAGGAGGCTAAATATAAACGGAATGTATTTCTCAAAATATGAGAAGGAACTTGTTTATTGCTGTGGGGCAGGCAGACCAGAAGACTGTGGGAAGATCCGGTTTGAATTGGGGGCTAATTCTCAGCTAGCACCCCTCAGGGCACCGAGTGGCTGAGAGTCAGGGGATTTCTCTGACCCCGCCCCAAGGAGGAGAAAACAACGTGGCCTACGTGTGTGATGCTGGATGGGGCAACAGTGTGCAGTGGCGTGGAATTGGGGGCCTGTGATTGGCTCTGGGAACCGACGTCATTTGGTTTATAAAAGCTTTAGCAAGTAGTAAATCGAATTCCCCATTACCATCATTACAGAATTCCTGGCTGGCATTTTTTTTAATTTTTGTGCGCATACAGGACAAAGCAGGCCTGCATTTCATTCAGGTGGTCAGTAGGTTGGGAGGTTCCAGTGCGGACCACCAATCTGGATAGCTGGTGTTGTGAGTGGACATAGGCTGAAGATAAGCCAACAGCCATCAGCCTGAAATCCCTGAAAGGTTCAGCAGTCTCTGGGCAGGTGGGAAGTCACCACCAAGAGTTGTTCCAGGCTAAAGAGGCCTGACTTGGAAGTACCACTCAGGCTGGGCTACGGGAAGTAGCCGGCTGGTCTCTGCGCCGAGAGTCCAGCTCCCTACAGCAGCTGCTGGCAGGTGCTGTGTCCCCCTCCCCTTAGCAGGGCCATGTGGTCCCTGTTTGGTACAAAAGAAAGCTTCCAACAGAGGCCTAGAGAAAAATAAGGGGTGGGGGAAACCTATGAAAGCTGGAGATTCCTCAGTGGACTTTCCTGGAAGTGCTCTCCTCTCCTCTCTCCATCTACTCCATTTTTCCAGTTATCTACTCTTTTTTTTTTTTTTTTTTTTTTTTGAGACAGGGTCTCCCTATATATAGCCCTGCTGGCCTGGAACTCACTCTGTAGACCAGGCTGGCCTTGAACTCACAGAGATCTTCCTGCCTCTGTCTCCCAAATGCTAGGATTAAAGGCATGTGCCACCACGGTTCTTAGCCTCCATGTGGGTGCTGGGAATTGAACCCAGGACCTCTGCAAGAGCCGTTGGCACTCTTAACCACTGAGCCATCTCTCCAGCCTGAATAGGCTATTCTGTGTGTCAGGAGCCAGTTGTCAGGCTGCTGTTATGGGCTCTGGGGCATAGGTGCAGAAGACAGTGCAAGGAAAGTAAACCACAGGGCATTGTAGAAGTCATTTTGAATTCTGTGGACTTCCTTGGCATGGGAATTGGAATTTGCATCAAATTTGGTCAGAGCTCAGGCCTGGGAGGTCCCCTCAGACACTTAAGCTACATATAAAATAACTATATGGACATCACTAGGGTTTCTTTCATTAGTAACATTTTTTGAAGATTCTAAGGATGGTAAGATGTTTTAGTGCAATGTCCATCTCTAATATATTTCAATTATTCATTTATACTTATTCAGCTAAACACTTTTTTCTGCTCATTATCAAGTTGGTCCTTAATAATAATGTAAGTTCCACTGATTCCTGACACCTTTTTTCTCACACATTTTAACATCCATTTGAATGGAGTGTATCTTTCATAGCTGATGGCAGTTTACCATTACTGTTGGGCAGCAGCAGTCAGAACCATCATGCCTACACATGCCTGACCCTAGCTATTATTCAGAGTGGCATGACTGGGAACTTGGAATCCCTTGATGTTTCAGTTCGTCAATCATTAAAGGGCTCTTTGAAGAAATATTAGTTCTGGCTGTTGTCCGAACACCTGCCCTGAACTCTCTCAAGCAAGATCAAAGAGTTGAAGACTAGGTATTGAGGCCTGGAGGAAACTCCCAGAGGCAATAATGAAGAACACTTTCTTCATAAGAAATGCTGTTTTGCCAAAACTTGACAGGACCCAGAAATAGAAATGCATGGAAAAATACAGATAACTCTGAGTCAAAGGTGATTTAGAAGTGTCAGGCTCAATGATACCATACTATAAGGATACCGTAATGACTTTTAGTTATATTCGTGTACACAATAGTGATATTTATTTTAAAGTTCTATTTGGAGGGTTGTCTACCTGTATCTCCTGCTGGCCTTGAACTCTATATGTAGATTAGACTGGCCTGGGTGTTATACAGATCCACCTCCCTCGGCTTCTTGAATGCTGGGATTAAAGGCGTGGGCCACTACTTGTGGCACATTGAAGTTCCATTTTTTTTTTTCTGTATGTGTACAAATGTACTGTCTGCATGCAGGTCTGTGCACCTGTGTCGTGCAATGCCGCGGAGGTCAGAAGACGGTTTCAGATTCCCCTGGAACTGGAGTTCTCCTGGAATTGGAGTTTCAGACGGTTCTCAGCCGCCATGTGGGTTCTGGGGATCGAACCCGGGTCTTCTGCAAGAGCAGTCGGTGCTCTTAACCGCTAGGCCATCTCTCCAGCCCTGAAGTTCCATTTTTAGTTAAAAATAAAAGAGACCTTTAAATCAGAATGAAACTTTTTAAGATTCAAATGACAGTAGGTCTGACATGGTAGTTCACACCTTTAATTCCAGCACTTGGGAGGCAGAAATAGGTGGATCTCTGTAAGTTCAAGGCCAGCCTCATCTACATAGTGAATTCCTGGTCAGCTGGGGCTGCAGGGAAATTCTGTCTCAAAAAAAAAAAAATCAAAAGAAAAATTTTAAGATACAAATGAGAGAAAGCATAGTGATCATTTAATTGGCTATATTGTTTTTCTTTTCTTATGGGTTCCTAAAATCGTGATATGCCATTCAATCAAGTCAATTAAAATGTGGTAAGTACTTCATGAAGAAGAAGTTCCACTCTCTGGTACTCACAAATGTGGAAATAGATGGTATGTTCAGGGTTACCTAAAAATACATAAGGATCAGAAGACAAAATAAGGTTATTGTCCCCCAAGTAGTTATCAAGAAAAAGATGTAGCCATTTAAAGAAAGATGAGGTCACATTTCCACATTTAAAGGCTCCATGAAGGAGAAGCGTTGAAGGACCTTGTAATATGAGTAGGACAGTAAAGATAATGATGAGTAGCATGTCTTGACTTCCGAGTTAGCTCTTCGCTTTGGCTTTACCCTTTAAGAATTTGAGGAGCCTGACGTGGTGGTACATGCCTTTAATCCCAGCACTTGGGAGGCAGAGGCAGGTGGATCTCTGTGAGTTCAAGACCAGCCTGGTCTATAGAGCGAGCTAGGACTAAAGGGAGACCCTGTCTCAAAAATACCAAAAATAAATAAATAAATAAATAAACAAAAAAAGCCGGGCGTGGTGGCGCATGCCTTTAATCCTAGCACTTGGGAGGCAGGAGCAGGCAGATCTTTGTGAGTTCAAACTCTGCAGAGTGTATTCCAGACCAGCTGGGGCTACAGGGAGACCCTGTCTCAAAAAGACAAAAAAAGGGGCTGGAGAGATGGCCTAGCGGTTAAGAGTGCCGACCGCTCTTACAGAGGACCTGGGTTCGATCCCCAGCACCCACATGGCGGCCGAGAGCCGTCTGAAACTCCAATTCCAGGAGAACTCCAGTTCCAGGGGAATCCGAGACCCTCTTCTGACCTCCTAGGCATTGCACGACACGGGTGCACAAACCTGCATGCAGACAGTACATTGATACACATACCGAAATAAATAAATAAATAAATTTTTTAAAAAAGACAAAAAAAAAAGAATTTGAGGAAAATTATGAGCTTTGTTCCTAGAAGTAAAAGCACAAATGCAAAATAAAAAGTTTGCGTACTCTATCTGAGGATTTTCCATTCACAGGCAGCAGAGGAAAATGACAAAGGGAGATGAGGGACAAGTGGTGCAGGCTACTCCACTAGGAAAGGTTGAGCTAGAAGCCAGTGGAGATGCATCTAGACTGCTCACCCCAGGATGCCCGTGGGAATCATCTCCACCTCCGACTTGGACAATGTGGACTTCTAACATGGTAAGATAATGTCTTTTAAAAGTAGCTGGAAAAGTAAATGTATGGAGGTGGGGAACATGCCAGGCATGTGCACACACACACACACACACACACACACACACACACACACACACAATTTACATATAGTTCTGGGAACACTGGAGAGATACAGATTGTTAAAGAAAATAGTCACAACTCTGGTTTAGGAAGATCAGAGGTATGTGAGAGGAGGGGAATCAGGAGCGTATTGCAGTTGCTTTTCATATTCCTTAAATCCATCCAATTTATTCAGCTTTCCTCTCTCTCCTCGCCACCCACGTGTGGCCGGGAGCCAGGTCTTTGGCAGCAGTTTGCCAGTGCTTGCTGAAGTGAATGTCATAAATTCACTTTGAGGCTTCTCCTGTAATGTCTCTATTCCCCGAGAGGTGGCTCCATTTCATTATTTACAGAGCAGGGCTTTCTCTAAGCACAGTGCTTCCAAGCAGAAAAGCTGCTTTTTTGAGGAAATTCACCTTTTGAGGACAATCTCAAAGTGGGAGCGGAAAAAAATGATAGCAAAAAAGATTAATGAAAACTCCTCGTGTTGTCCCCAGTTTCTAAGTATAGCAGATACCTGGGTGAATTTCTATTTCTTTTTTTTTTCTTTTTCGAGACAGGGTTCCCTGTAACAGCCCTGGCTGTCCTGGAACTCACTCTGTAGACCAGGCTGGCCTAGAACTCACAAAGATCCACCTGCCTCTGCCTCCCGAGTGCTAGGATTAAAGGCGTGCGCCACCATGCCCAGCGAATTTCTATTTCTAAGCATGTAAATAAGGAAAGATGTTTAGGAAAAGCTGCCTTTTCAAAGCAAGAAATTTTATGTCTTACAAGAAATATAGACAAGTATAATTGTGAAAGAACTGTAGCTTGGTTCTAGGAAAACTTTCAGGAGAGCCATTTCAGCTATCTGCAGGGCCACTGAAATCATGCAAATCTGCATGGCATGTTGGAGGCCAGTTTGTATCACAGGGAAACAAATGATTCTTAGAGAGATTTTAGCAGATTTTAGCTGTACAAGGCTAACGTCGTCGCTTCTTTCTATGACATTGTATATGTTTCATTTTGAGATTAAGAGCTAACCTTAAAGAGAGGCTCCTTAGGCCAGCTAGAGATTGGAGTTCCTGAAACTCGGAAGCTATGTGTGCTGTTGGCTTGGGACCAGACAAAATTTATCATGATGCCCTGGAAGATGTCATGAAGTTACTTCCTCTGAATGAAAATGTTCCTTCCTAAGGGTAGGAGGATCTGGAAAAGGACTCTCAGAAAGTTACAAAATTCAAAAGACCCCTCCCCAAGAGGAGCTAAGCAATAAACACTTTACTCAAGTAGAAGAAAGTGTTTGTTGGGGCTGCCTGCAAGCAGGGCCGGGCTCTCCAGGGATGCAGCTTTGTGAGTTGTCACCCAGGCTGGGGTGGGCTTTTGAGTCACCCGTGCTCCCGTTAGATACCCCTAATTCACTAGATCACGGTGCTAGACTTGGATGGAATTGTTTCTTGATTTGTCTTTGGTATATTATCTGTGGTGAATACACATAATTTATTCACATATTCTCAGGAAAAGGCAAACATTTCTTTGTCTCGCATATATCAGCAGCGCCCTGGAAAATGTGTATTAGAGTTGAAAGCAATGGGAGGCTGGATGTTTAGCTCATGATGGGTGCCAGCATAATTAAAATTCATTAAGTAAATGATGACTAGTCAGATTTAAGGAAAGATTTCAGTTCAAGATAGGAAATATATCCATGCTCTATGTGGCATGGATGCTGGGACTACCAAATTCAAGTAGGTCTTTTCTTCTTTGATGTTTTTCCAGTTGAAAAGTCTTATTGCACTTTAGCTCAAAAAAAAACATTCTTTTTAAGAATTAGTTGAAACACTGACTCTTGTAGAGGGCATACATACTTGCACAATTTTATATTCAATTTCTAAGTGTATGGCTCCCTGAAATTCAACAGTGACATCTGCCCATAAGTCCTAAGTTAGAAATTCCAACTAAAACTCACCAGAAGCAGAAACCTAAGAAACTAACAGGAAATGGCAGGGACAGAGACATGGAAGTGAGAGCCTATGCTGGATCTCTGCGATACTGATACAGAAAAAGGATTCCCTTTTGTAGGGAGATTTTTCTTATATTTTTATTTTTATCTTACGCATATGAGCCTATTGCCTGAATGCATTTAAGTGCAACCATGTCATGGAATGCCTGAAGAAGTCAGAAGAGAGCTTCGGGATCTCCTGAAACTGGAGTTACAGATGGTTGTTAGTTGCCTTGTGGGTTCTGGGAATGGAACCCAGATCCTCTGCAAGAGCAGCCAGTGCTCTTAACTGCTAAGCCATCTCACCAGCCCCTGTAGGAAGACTTTTAACTGTCTTTCAGGGAATACTATAGAACTTCTAGGTGTCCCTGAGCTAAGGGACGGAGGGCACATTTAGGACAGTGTGCATAGGATCAGGACCTGGAGTCCATGCTGCTAAAGGACTCAACCAGAACTTTCCACAAGGTCTAAATGCACTAGGCTGCCTTTGGGATTTAGGTCAGATGATGGAGAATCTGAGCTGCAGGGATCAGGAAAAGAGGCTCCGGTGGAGCTGTCAGGGAATGCCTGCAAAGCATTCAGCCTCTTCCTCTCCAGGGGCAGGTAGAGATAGCTCACTGTGATTAAGTGTGGTGTCACCCACTGGATGCAGAGAAAGGTCACTAACCAAAACCTGAACTGCAATCTCTTCAAACTGAGGTGAAAAATAACTAAACGAAGGTCAGCTCCTTTTCAGATTTCTCTGGAGTTTTTTCTGAGCAACTCAAAAAATGGTTCCTATCTAAGGCTCTTTTAAATCAGACTATCCCAGGTTTAATTCTGGCTCCATTAAATTCCAATCCGTGACCTTGAGAGTCTTAATCTGTTTCTGAACTGTTATGTAAAAGTGTTATGAAAATTCTTCTTCAGGGAGTTGTTGGGAGATAACATTGGGACCAATACTCATAAATGATCACTATCATTGTAATTGATGCTGAATGCTGGAAGGAAACAGAAACCTGCCTGAGTCCTCAGGGACACTTCCCTATTATATACTCCAGCTGCTCTCCCTAGGAGCTCAGCACCCAACTCATGGCTTCCTCCGGCATCCTGTGAATACAGGCTAGTCCCTAGGACGCATATCTTTTGGCATATATATATATATATATATATATGTGTGTGTGTGTGTGTGTGTGTGTGTGTGTGTATCCAATGCTTAAAATAAGAAAAATAATGCTTAAAATAAGAAGGCAAGTGCTGTCCTAGAAATCTCATCATGCCCTTTTCCTGATTCTATCCTGAAGGGTAAAGGGTTTTTTACATAAGAAACCACATTAAAAGGAGGATTCTAGGACCTTCTTCATGTGGTTTTCCCAAAGGAGCCCTTCCCCACCTACATCCAGGAGAACTATAAGGACACAAACATTTGCACAAAACACCCTAGACATCTTATATATTTTTCTGATAACTTTTTATTCCCATTTTAGATGCTCTGAATCTCAGGCAGTCAATTCAGTGCTGGAATTAAGATCCGACCTCACACCTGTGCCTCTAGTCCTCTTTGAAACCCTCTATAAGGAACAAGCAAGTTTACATGCTACACACACACACACACACACACACACACACACACACACACACACCACCCCAGCCTATGCTGCTCTCAATTTTTGTTCTGGGGCAGCCTCAGGAAATCTCCATCACCCAAGGGAGCTGCCTAGAGATGATGTCAGTGTTGACTCTTGGGGGAACACCTTACCGGCATCCTCCACTAGAGGCCTGAGGCAGTTATTGTGGTTTCCTTTGTGATGTGTCACTCTACTCCCAGGGCAACCCCTCCTGAACAGTAACTTCTGCTTCACCCCTTCCATGGAACAGGTGTCATGCCTGCTATTCCAAGATCACAATTCAGAAGTCATCTGGGGATTCGGGGGAACTACATGCTTCACTAAAATGAAGTCTCTTGCACGTGTGGAATGCTCACTATTAAAAACCCTTATTGGATGGGTATCTCCATATTTCCCAATCCAGCTTGAGATCAAGGTCCAGAGCAGAAGGGAGAGTAGGCAGAGTTGTCAATGCTTGTCCTGTCCAGGACAAGGTCAGTCAATTCCTTGGGACAGGAGGGAAGGGGTGAGGAGGGAAGGTTCAGTCCCTGCATTTCCTACTAAACCCTGACCATGCAGCAGACCCAGAAACCCCACCTGTAAGCCCCTTAGTACCAGTCAGCAAGGAGGGGAGATGACGCCTTTTTATTAAGGTTAACCACCAAGGAAAGCACTGAGGAAAGATACACAGAGCAGGGGAAGAGCACACAAAGTCACCACTTCAGAAGATAAAGGGGGGGGGGACACATCAGTTAAGGAACTTCAGGACAGCCACGTGCTCTGTGCCCTGGTTGGGGAAGGGGTGCAAAGGGGAAAGCGCCATGATAGCTTGGGGCTCACAGAAGGGTCTGAAGCCCCCTGAACCTAACACAAGAGCCACAAGCCCTGCCCCTGAGGGCTCACACACTACTACACAAGTGGACACACATAACACGAGACATCATGGAGGCAACACCAAGAGGCAGTGGGCAGGAACATATTGACAGAAAAAGGAACTGAAGTTAAGCAGGTGTAGCCAGAAAAGACAGTTTGCGGCTGCAGCCTCCCAAGAGTCCCTCAAACGTCCCCTAAATCTGGGCTGTTGCTGAGCAGCCCAGTCTCTGCCTGTGGACTGGGCACTTTGTTCTCTAGGCCCCGGGGAATGGAACAGCAATCCCAGATGAAGTCAGTGACAAGGCAGGATTCGCTCTGCATGCAAAATCCCAGAGCTTGAGCTATCACGTCTTCATGCACATCCAGAGCCAGCTCCTCCCAGCCCAGGGACCCTTGGAACCCCATTCACCCAGATTCCTAGGGCTGTGTTTCCCTCCTCAAGCTTCCTTTACCAATCAGCAGCCGTAGAGATCTGCGAGGGGGAGAGGCTTCTGCAGAGCACTGAATATCTGGGATTTCAGCAAAAAGGGTAAATTTCCTGTTGCCAGAACAGAACGCCCCAATTCCTTAATTTCTAGGTAAATCGTTAAGAGATTATTTGTCATAGTCCTAGATAAGTCCTTTTTCAGAATAGAAAAAGCAGAATTTTATTTACATAATGCAAAGGTCCTCCTGTTTCCTAGGAAGGGGGAAAGGGCAGGGTAGGGAATGGATTCAGGAGTCCAGAGACGGGCACTTCCTCTCCCGGAGCCTCACCTTTCCGCAGTCTGCTTTGATGCTTGGTTGGGCTATAAGTATTCGTGATGCTCCCAAAGTCCTTCACCCTGCAAATCCTTTTTCTGAGAGAGTCTAATCTCCCTGACCCATAAAAGGTGAAGCATACTGCATCTCGCGCCGTTCAGTCCCCTCGCATCAAGCACCTAGAAACCCCGAGCCGCCCAGGAAGTTAGTGCCCCCGCGGAGTCCCCTCACAGGGAGGCCTCGCCGTCCAGCTGCAGCAGGGTAATGTCAGGCAGGTCGAGGGGCTCCACAAGTGGCCCGTCCTCCCCAAGGAGACCAGCACAGGGGCTCTCGGAGCGCTCACAGTGACTGGTGGGTGTGGCAGGACGGGGCATCTCTTTCCCCTCTTCCTCGTCCTCGTCCTCCTCCTCCTCTTCCTCGTCTTCCTCGTCCTCGGGATCGCGACCCAGCAAGCTGCTGTCCCCGATCCCAGGAGAAGGGCTCTCGGGCTCTTGGGGAACACCCGGGAAGTTCCCCTTGCCACCGACCACGCCCAAGCCGCCCTGGCGGGGCGCCGTGGTCATAATCTGGCACATGGAGACGATGGCCCGCTGGTTGGCGCACACGTCGTCCGAGAGCACCTGGATGTGCGAGGCCTGCTCGTCCAGCGCCCCCCGCATGGCCCTCACGTCCTCAAACAGGGCCTGCAGCTGGGCCTTCAGGTGCTCCATCAGCTCCTTCATGCCGCCGTTGTACTCCCCGGAGATCACGTCCCCCACGGCCGGCACCGTGGACACCTCCAGAGGCGCCGGCATGTCGCCGCCGTCCTTGGTCATGATCTCCAGCAGACCGTCCTCCATTGAGCGGCGGTGGCGGCTCTGGGGCGCGTCCAGCCCGGCCTCCGGGGAGGGGAGGCTGGAGGGGGAGAGGTCCCTAGAGGGGTGGGGACGAGCCCAGGGACGCCAAGGCTCCCTGGAGGGACGAGTCCCGGGCCGAGGGCGCGGACAAGACCCAGGGAGGCCGAGGAGGATGGACGGGGCCTCGCCCCGTCTAGGGTCCCGTGGCCGGCGTCTCGCGGCTCCCCCGCGGGCCAAAGCGCCGTGCCCTGCCCTGCCCTGCCCTGCCCTGCCCTGCCTGGCCTCCCGGGCCCTGCGGGGTCTGCGCTGCCCCCGGCACCCACGCGCGCAGAGCGGCCGCCGGCTCCCCGGGTCACTGCGACGCTCGTGCAGGGGTCGGGGCCGAGGCGGGGATCCGCAGCACACCGGACGCGGGACTCCCCCAGGCCACCCAGCAGCAGCGCCCGCGAGTGCGGCGGGAGCGGCAGGGGCGGGTCTCCCGGCGGCGCCGCGGATGCTCCCCCGTTTCCAAGGCGACGCAGGGCACGTAAATGACGTGTGTCTCCATGGCAACTAGGAAGTGGAAGAAAGAGGATGGTTCGGAAACTGCAGTGGAGCTGCCGGCTGTTTGCGCCGGCAGGCAGGGCGGGGACGCCGCAGTGGCCCGCCGAGGCCGCAAAGACCGTGTGGCTGCAATGTTTAGTAGGACGGCGTGACCGAGCCGTGTGCCGCACAAACTCCCCAACCCGAGAGAGACCGTCCCTCGTACTCGGAACGATTTTCATCCTTTCCTGGGAGGATGGCGAGAGTGCTGGTCCTGTTTCTTGTCCTGCAGCAGCCGGCAGGACAGGGTGGATTGCTAATAATCCCAGGCAAGCTGGCGCCCTGAAGCTGGTCACCCAAAGCCCTGGCGGTGCCGAGGGAGGCGGTGGAGGGCTCTGCAAATGAATGCCTCTCCCTTCTGCTGCATAAATCAGCCCTCTTCTTGCTGAAAGCCCAGGAGCCCGGACAGACGAGATTCTTTTCCTTAGGGGACCCAACCGCTTCTACTTACTTAGGTCGGTGTGAGTTTATGGGGAGAGTGAGGCTAAGTACTTAAATTCTGAGAATGGAAACTCCATAAAGACGGATTTTTTTCCCCCTCCAGCACTCTCCATCACGGAATCCCCAACGCTTAAAATAGAGTCTGAGACGCAGTAAGCAGATGCTTAATGTATTTGAGGAATGGATACTTAAACAAGAACCACCACGTTCTATTTCCTCATCCTGTCCACATATTGTGTACATCAAAAGGCCTAAATTCAATCTCATTTTTGTCCTTATTGATTCAGCGACCTCAGCTGAATCATTTTCTTGATTTGTTAGGTTACTGGACTGGATAACATTGCTAAATCTGAATAACACTCTGGACCACCTCACAACTGGTATATTAAGTTATTGGCAGTTGTAAGGAGATTCATGGGAGGACTGTGAGTCAGGGCCAATCCCCTAAGTGGCCATGTTTAGACATTCACTAAATGTCCCCACCCTTTATGAAAACTTCTTGAAGGGCGTACCAGAAGAGAGAAAGGCTGAAAAATAGGTATAATGTATCGAGAAATGGTACAGGTGTTGGGGGAAGAGGGCTGTGCGTCATAGCACACTAACTACTAGTACTAGTGAGAGAAGCCAAAAATGAAGTCCACGAAAACGAAGGAATCTGGGAAAGTGCTGGAGAGATGGCTCAGGGGTCAAGAGCACTAGCTTGTTCCTGCAGAAGAGCGGATTTTAATCCCAGTACCCTCATGACAGTTTCAGGGGATCTGACACCCCCTTCTGTCCTCTGGCATTGCACTTACATGTGGGCAATACATGTAAGCAATACATTCATACACATAAAATAAAAATAATCGGCCAAGGTGTGGTGGTGGTGGTGGTAGTGGTGGGGCAGTCCTTTAATCCCAGCACTCAGGAGGCAGAGGCAGGCAGATCTCTGTGAGTTCAAGGCCAGCCTGGTCTACACAGTGAGTTCCAGGTCAGCTGGGTTCACGGGGAGACCCTGTCTCAAAACAACAACAAAAGAAAAAGTGTCAAGCCAGAGAAATTTTGTGGCACCAAAGAACCATTTGGGCCATGCCTGTCTCTCTGCTAATAAAAGAAACTAAAAGACTTTTTTTAAGTGTCCGATGTCAGAATGTTTGAATACATGGCCTACCGCATTGCTGCTATAAAAAAAAAATGTATTAAGCAGATACTAAAATCTGATTTCCAGGGCTGGAGAGATGGCCTAGCGGCTGAGAGCGCCGACCGCTCTTGCAGAGGACCCGGGTTCGATCCCCAGCACCCACATGGTGGCCGAGAGCCGTCTGAAACTCCAATTCCAGGAGAACTCCAGTTCCAGGGGAGTCCAACACCCTCTTCTGACCTCCGCGGCATTGCACGTCACAGGTGCACAGACTTGCATGCAGACAGTGCATTCATACACATACGGAAATAAATAAAATTTTTTTAAAAAATCTGATTTCCTTGGCTGGAGAGATGGCCCAGTGGTAAGAGTACTGGCTGCTCTTGCAGAGGACCTGGGTTCAGTTCCCAGCACCCCCATGGGCTAACAACCATTTGTAATAACAGCTCCAGGTGATCGGACACCTTCTTCTGGCCCCTGCAGGCATTGTATGACATGGGAGCACTTAGATACATGCAGGCAAAACACTCATAGGTTGTTGTTTTTTCCAATTTTAAGGAGAAAAAAATTGATTTCTAAAGACAAATACGTAAACAAATTAACACGCAATGTGTTTTCTAAAACTAACAGTTCAGCCGGGCGTGGTGGCGCACACCTTTAATCCTAGCACTTGGGAGGCAGAGGCAGGCCGATCTTTGTGAGTTCAAGGCCAGCCTGGTCTACAGAGCGAGTTCCAGGCCAGCTGGGGCTACAGAGAGACCCTGTCTCAAAAAGACAAAAACAAACAAACAAAAACAAAACTAACAGTTCGATCCTACTGTTTGCTCATTTCTTCCTTCACAAGTTGTGCCACCCTCATCTCTACCATGTCTGACTCTCTCGTGCCCCCCATATATGATTCCTAAGCTTTGCATTATCCCCAAATTTCAGGCTCAGAAGAGAACAGAAAAAATTTCCTTGGTATCCTTAAACACAGCACAGACTGGTATTTACAAACAAAAATAAATGAAACAAAACTGCTGAGAATAATGATACACACCTTTAATCCCAGCACTAAGAAGACAAAGGCAGGTAGATCTTTGTGAGGTTGAGGCCATCCTGGTCTACATAATGAGTTCTAAACCAACTGGGACTATAGGAAGACCCTGTCTCAAAAAAAAAAAAAAAAAGCCAAAAACCTATAGGAAGAGGCCATCCGACAACCTGAATTTGATCCCCAGAACCCATAAGGGTAAAAGAACCAACTCCTACATGTCATAATTTGAACCCCATACTCTTTTTTTTTGGTCTTTTTGAGACAGGGTCTTCCTGTAGCTCCGGCTGTCTTGGAATTTGCTATGTAGACCAAGCTGGCCTTGAATTCACAATGATCCACTTGCCTCTGCCTTCCAAGTGCTAGGATTAAAGGTGTGCGCCACCTCGCCTGGCTGACCCCCATATGGTAAACTCATTCTCAGAGCTTACAGGTTCAACACTACTGTTCCTCCTTCTCAAGGGAGCCCTGCTATAAACTGGCATGGTGTTCAGGATTTCTGTCTAGGGCCACAACTTCCATGTCGTGACTGGCACTTCCCATAGAAGATTTTATCTTGACAGTTCTCTCACCCCTCAGGTAGGTTCCTGCCCTTTACCTAAGAGTGATCCTGTCCCCTGTGTAAAGTTTCCCAACTTGGCTTTCCCCTAAGCTTACATCAAACACAGCACCACACACTGGGAGCTGGGTTATGCCATCACACAAGACCCTTTGCCACTATTGTTGAGGGTACTGTGTATGTCAAGGCTTTCAGCATCAGAGTGCATCATGCTGTCCAGAGGTGTTGGCCATGCAGTCCACAGAGAGCACAGGGGGTCTGAGCCAGGAGGGAGGGGAAATCACTGGAGAAGATCATGGGAAACAGGTGCAGAGACCCAGAGTGTGGTCCATCCATCCCAGGTCCAGGTCAGACATTTGAGAGGGTAGGCAGGAACTCTGTGAGAAGACCAGTAGATGGGTAGGTAGGAACCTGGGGAGTAGACCAGTAGACGGGTTTGAACTTATGGAGAGAAGACATTGTGTGTCAGTTTTAAAATCAGCTCATTTCACAAATTCTTTGAGAAAATTAGATAAGGCAAAATAGATGGTTCTAGCCTCAGGGAAATAAGGAGGCATGTGTAGAGAACAAAGTTCAGCCTTTGGCCAGGTGTGGTGGCATTCGCCTTTAATCCCAGCACTTGGGAGGCAGAGGCAGGAGGATCTCTGTGAGTTCAAGGCCAGCCTGGTCTACAGAGTGAGTTCCAGGCCAGCTGGGACTTAAAAAAAAAAAAAGTGTAGCCTTTATTAGCCACTAGGATGTCAGAACTTGTGTGGGTCTATTATAAAGCTGAAGGAAGTTGAATGGGTACCCTCACCCCCACCCCTACCACCCCCACCACCCCCACCCCCACCCCCGCCATCCTCCTAAGGTATTCAGAGGAATGGCTCATAGAGGAGTTCCTGGTTTATCTCTGATCATTGCCTTAGATGTTAAGGTTCCTTTACTTCATTAGCTCATAGTGAGAAGAGACCTCATGCTGTAGCAAAACAACTCTCCCTTGGGTATACCCGGTCCTCAGTACCACATTCTCAGTAAAATTACAATTCCGAGTAGACCCTGCTGTCTTCCTCTACCTGGTATTTAGTTGTCTACAATCTCCATCTTATAAGCTGGTCTACTTTTGCACAACTTTTGCACAATGAATCTGCCAAAGATGCTCACTTGACTCAGGTCTACAAGAATATGCTAAATCAAGTACAGCCAAATGCTACACCTTAGTCTAAAATCCCAGGCTATACCCCCCAAATTTAACTTACGAAGCCGGGCTGTCTGTGGCCCATCTCCGTATGACATCACTTTCAGAAGAAACATGCCCAGTAGCAAAAGTAATTTAAAGTGAACTTAGACTTTTACTACAGTCCAGAAGTCCAAGGGTGTTTACATTCCTAATACAAAGAAAAACACCTTTCATTTCCCTCCTCTCCTCTATGGATCTCACACATTATAGGACAGCTGTTACCACTAGTCTTCTTCCGCCTCAAATACATCCAAGCTTTTTCTCAAGCCAGGCTTTTGTTGTCATGTTCAAACTTGTATCGTCTTATCTCTATGCCATAGCTTGTCCCATGGACACAGAAACATTCAGAACTCTAGATATACTACTAATCCCTGCCACAGGACCCTGTGCAACTGCGATATTCTTTATTTTCTGTATGCAGAAAATTGTCATTTTTAATTTTTTTGTTTCTTTTTTATGTGTATGAACGTACTGTCTGCATGTAGGCTTGTGCACCCATGTCATGCAAAGCCACGGAGACCAGAAGAGGGTGTCAGATTCCCCTGCAACTGGAGTTAAAGATGATTCTCAGCCACCATGTGGGTGCTGGGGATCGAACCCGGGTCCTCTGCAAGAGCAGTCGGCGCTCTTAACCACTAGGCCAACAACTCAGAGACTAGTATGCCCAAATCAGAATCTCTAGCCGGCTCAGAAGATGCTGAACCATCCAAACATGCACAATTCCCAGTACAATGGGGGCATTTTGCTTGACGGATTTGCACATCATACAGTTTCCATCCAATTGGGAGGGAATTATACCTGTTCCTAGACAAAGAAACTGTGGTTTTGTGTGTCAGAAACTTCTCTTGCTTTAAAGAAACTTTTTAACGCCGGGCATGGTGGTGCATGCCTTTAATCCTAGCATGGATCTCTGTGAGTTCAAGGTCAGCCTCGTCTACAGAGTGATCTCCAAGTCAGCTGGAACTTAAAGGGAAAACTTATCTTGAAAATACCAAAAAAAAAATATCTTTTAGGGGGCTGGAGAGACAGCACAATGGTTAAGAGCACTGGCTGCTTTTGTGGAGGACCTGTATTCGAATTCCAGCACCCATGTGGTGGCTAACAATCATTCATAACTCCAGTTCCATGGGACCCAACTCCCTCTGATCTCCACAGGCATTGCACGACATGGGTGCACTTGAATACATGCAGGCAATACACTCACACAAATGAAAATAGAAAGTATTTTAAAAATAAACTTTTAGAAGAACTTTATGTCCCTTGTGCTATCTTGGGCAAATTTCCAGGGTCCTTCCCACTTGTCATATCCATATAAAGATCTTTATATATCCATATAAAGATGTCTGTAGTATTCAATCCTCTACTCAGGTTCTGTCCATCTCAGAGCCCCAAAAGTCATATCAAAGGCAGCTTCTGTCCCAGTTTTCTTCTCTGGTAGTGTCTCAAGGACCAGCAGGATATTCTCAGCTGCAGTTTAGCAGCCACTGTAAGAAAGAACTCTGTTGATCAGCATCAGGTATCCAAAGCTATTAGTAATTATAAACCTAGCATTATGAAATAAACCTGCTATAACAGCCTTTAAAAGACATTAAAATAAGCCAGGTATGGTGGTACAGGCCTGTGATTCCAGCACTGAGGAAGCTAAGGCAGGAGAGTTGCTGTGAGTTCAAGGTCAGTCTGGGCTACATAGTTTATAGTATCAGCCAGCCAGAGTGCAGAGCAAAAACTCCATCAGAAAAACAAATAAATCAGTAATTAACCATCATGTATTGTCTGGGTAGAAGAAGATAGATTATAGAAAACAACGAGCCGGGCATGGTGGCGCACGCCTTTAATCCTAGCACTTGGGAGGCAGAGGCATGTGGATCTTTGTGAGTTCAAGGCCAGCCTGGTCTAGTCTACAGAGTGAGTTCCAGGACAGCTGGGGCTACAGGGAGACCCTGTCTCGAAAAGACCAAAAAAAGAAAGAAAAAAAAAGAGCACTGACTGCTCTTACAGGGTTCAAATCCCACCACCAACATGGCACCCTACAACCACCCTTAACTCCAGTTCCAGGAGATCTGACACAGGTGTACTTACATACACGCAGGCTATACACTCGTATGCAAAAAAAATATTTTTATTTAATTTATTTTTATGTGTATGAATGTACTGGATTCCCCTGGAACTGTAGCTAAAGATGGTTCTCAGCTGCCATGTGGGTGCTGGGGATTGAACCCAGGTCCTCTGCAAGAGCAGTCAGCGCTCTTAACTGCTAGGCCATCTCTCCAGTCCCCCAAAATACTTTTAAATAAGTAAACAAGACAAAGGGTTTTTTCCACTGAGAAAAAAAATTGATACTGAGCCACAAAAAAAATTGAGACTGCTGCTCAGAAGACTGAGATAGGAGGTTCACTTGAGACCAGAAGTTTGAGACCAGCCTGAACACCACAGCAAGACTCCATCTCAAAAAGAAAGAAGGGGGCTAAAGAGGGAGGGAGGGAGGGAAGAAAAGAAGATGGGGGATGAGAATGTGTAGCTCAGTTGGTAAAGTGCTTTCCGGAGGTGNATACACTCCTGAAATAATATAAATAAAATAAATTTTTTTAAAAAAGACAAAAAAAAAGAAGAATTGAGGGAAATTATGAGCTTTGTTCCTAGAAGTAAAAGCACAAATGCAAAATAAAAAGTTTGCGTACTCTATCTGAGGATTTTCCATTCACAGGCAGCAGAGGAAAATGACAAAGGGAGATGAGGGACAAGTGGTGCAGGCTACTCCACTAGGAAAGGTTGAGCTAGAAGCCAGTGGAGATGCATCTAGACTGCTCACCCCAGGATGCCCGTGGGAATCATCTCCACCTCCGACTTGGACAATGTGGACTTCTAACATGGTAAGATAATGTCTTTTAAAAGTAGCTGGAAAAGTAAATGTATGGAGGTGGGGAACATGCCAGGATGCTGCACACACACCACACACACACACACACACACACCACACACACACACAATTACTATAGTTCTGGGAACACTGGAGAGATACAGATTGTTAAAGAAAAATCGCACCACTCTGGTTTGGCAGACTCAGAGGTCTGTGAGGAGAGGGGAATCAGGGCGTCTTGCAGTTGCTTTTCCTATGTTCTAAATCCATCCAATTTATTTTTCCAAGCTTCCTCTCTCTCCTCGCCACCCACGTGTGGCCGGGAGCCAGGTCTTTGGCAGCAGTTTGCCAGTGCTTGCTGAAGTGAATGTCATAAATTCACTTTGAGGCTTCTCCTGTAATGTCTCTATTCCCCGAGAGGTGGCTCCATTTCATTATTTACAGAGCAGGGCTTTCTCTAAGCACAGTGCTTCCAAGCAGAAAAGCTGCTTTTTTGAGGAAATTCACCTTTTGAGGACAATCTCAAAGTGGGAGCGGAAAAAAATGATAGCAAAAAAGATTAATGAAAACTCCTCGTGTTGTCCCCAGTTTCTAAGTATAGCAGATACCTGGGTGACTTTCTATTTCTTTTTTTTTTCTTTTCGAGAACAGGGTTCCCTTGCTAACAGCCCTGGCTGTCCGGAACTCACTCCTGTAGACCAGGCTGGCCTAGAACTCACAAAAGATCACACCTGCCTCTGCCTCCGAGTGCTAGGAATTTTTATTTTATTTATTTTGGATTAACGGCGTTGCGCCACCCCATGGCCCACGAATTTCTATTTCTACGCAGTGTAACAACGGAAGATGTTTAGGAAAAGTGCCTTCACCGCAATACATTTTTATGTCTTACAAGAAATATAGACAAGTATAATTGTGAAAGAACTGTAGCTTGGTTCTAGGAAAACTTTCAGGAGAGCCATTTCAGCTATCTGCAGGGCCACTGAAATCATGCAAATCTGCATGGCATGTTGGAGGCCAGTTTGTATCACAGGGAAACAAATGATTCTTAGAGAGATTTTAGCAGATTTTAGCTGTACAAGGCTAACGTCGTCGCTTCTTTCTATGACATTGTATATGTTTCATTTTGAGATTAAGAGCTAACCTTAAAGAGAGGCTCCTTAGGCCAGCTAGAGATTGGAGTTCCTGAAACTCGGAAGCTATGTGTGCTGTTGGCTTGGGACCAGACAAAATTTATCATGATGCCCTGGAAGATGTCATGAAGTTACTTCCTCTGAATGAAAATGTTCCTTCCTAAGGGTAGGAGGATCTGGAAAAGGACTCTCAGAAAGTTAACCAAAAAATAAATAAGACCCCTCCCAAGAGGACTAAGCCAATAAACACTTTACTCAAGTAGAAGAAAGTGTTTGTTGGGGCTGCCTGCAAGCAGGGCCGGGCTCTCCAGGGATGCAGCTTTGTGAGTTGTCACCCAGGCGGGGTTGGTGAGGTGGGGTGCTTTTGAGTCACCCGGGCTCCGTTAGATACCCTAATTCACTAGATCACGGTGCTAGACTTGGATGGAATTGTTTCTTGATTTGTCTTTGGTATATTATCTGTGGTGAATACACATAATTTATTCACATATTCTCAGGAAAAGGCAAACATTTCTTTGTCTCGCATATATCAGCAGCGCCCTGGAAAATGTGTATTAGAGTTGAAAGCAATGGGAGGCTGGATGTTTAGCTCATGATGGGTGCCAGCATAATTAAAATTCATTAAGTAAATGATGACTAGTCAGATTTAAGGAAAGATTTCAGTTCAAGATAGGAAATATATCCATGCTCTATGTGGCATGGATGCTGGGACTACCAAATTCAAGTAGGTCTTTTCTTCTTTGATGTTTTTCCAGTTGAAAAGTCTTATTGCACTTTAGCTCAAAAAAAAACATTCTTTTTTAAGAATCTATTTGAAACCCTGACTCTTTGTAGAGGGCATACATACTTGCACAATTTTATATTCAATTTCTAAGTGTATGGCTCCCTGAAATTCAACAGTGACATCTGCCCATAAGTCCTAAGTTAGAAATTCCAACTAAAACTCACCAGAAGCAGAAACCTAAGAAACTAACAGGAAATGGCAGGGACAGAGACATGGAAGTGAGAGCCTATGCTGGATCTCTGCGGATACGATACAGAAAAAGATTCCCTTTGTTAGGGAGATTTTCTATTATTTTTCTTTTTTATTCTTACGCATATGCGCCTATTGCCTGCATGCATTTTAAGTGCACCATGTCATGAATGCCTGAAGAAGTCAGAGAAGAGCTTCGGGATCTCCTGAAATGGAAGTTACAGATGTTGTTAGTTGCCTTGTGGGTTCTGGGATGGACCCCGATCCTCTGCAAGAGCAGCATTGCTCTTAACTGCTAAGCCCATCTCACCAGGCCCCTGTAGGAAGACTTTTAACTGTCTTTCAGGGAATACTATAGAACTTCTAGGTGTCCCTGAGCTAAGGGACGGAGGGCACATTTAGGACAGTGTGCATAGGATCAGGACCTGGAGTCCATGCTGCTAAAGGACTCAACCAGAACTTTCCACAAGGTCTAAATGCACTAGGCTGCCTTTGGGATTTAGGTCAGATGATGGAGAATCTGAGCTGCAGGGATCAGGAAAAGAGGCTCCGGTGGAGCTGTCAGGGAATGCCTGCAAAGCATTCAGCCTCTTCCTCTCCAGGGGCAGGTAGAGATAGCTCACTGTGATTAAGTGTGGTGTCACCCACTGGATGCAGAGAAAGGTCACTAACCAAAACCTGAACTGCAATCTCTTCAAACTGAGGTGAAAAATAACTAAACGAAGGTCAGCTCCTTTTCAGATTTCTCTGGAGTTTTTTCTGAGCAACTCAAAAAATGGTTCCTATCTAAGGCTCTTTTAAATCAGACTATCCCAGGTTTAATTCTGGCTCCATTAAATTCCAATCCGTGACCTTGAGAGTCTTAATCTGTTTCTGAACTGTTATGTAAAAGTGTTATGAAAATTCTTCTTCAGGGAGTTGTTGGGAGATAACATTGGGACCAATACTCATAAATGATCACTATCATTGTAATTGATGCTGAATGCTGGAAGGAAACAGAAACCTGCCTGAGTCCTCAGGGACACTTCCCTATTATATACTCCAGCTGCTCTCCCTAGGAGCTCAGCACCCAACTCATGGCTTCCTCCGGCATCCTGTGAATACAGGCTAGTCCCTAGGCCGCATTATTCTTTTGCATATATATATCTACATATATATAATGTGTGGTGTGTGTGTGTGGTGTGTGTGTGTGTATCCAATGCTTAAAAAATAAGAAAAAATAATGCTTAAAATAAGAAGGCAAGTGCTGTCCTAGAAATCTCATCATGCCCTTTTCCTGATTCTATCCTGAAGGGTAAAGGGTTTTTTACATAAGAAACCACATTAAAAGGAGGATTCTAGGACCTTCTTCATGTGGTTTTCCCAAAGGAGCCCTTCCCCACCTACATCCAGGAGAACTATAAGGACACAAACATTTGCACAAAACACCCTAGACATCTTATATATTTTTCTGATAACTTTTTATTCCCATTTTAGATGCTCTGAATCTCAGGCAGTCAATTCAGTGCTGGAATTAAGATCCGACCTCACACCTGTGCCTCTAGTCCTCTTTGAAACCCTCTATAAGGAACAAGCAAGTTGACATGCTTACACACACACCACACACACACACACACACAACACACACCACACACCACCCCAAGCCTATGCTGCTCTCAATTTTTGTTCTGGGGCAGCCTCAGGAAATCTCCATCACCCAAGGGAGCTGCCTAGAGATGATGTCAGTTGTTGACTCTTGGGGGAACACCTTACCGGCATCCTCCACTAGAGGCCTGAGGCAGTTATTGTGGTTTCCTTTGTGATGTGTCACTCTACTCCCAGGGCAACCCCTCCTGAACAGTAACTTCTGCTTCACCCCTTCCATGGAACAGGTGTCATGCCTGCTATTCCAAGATCACAATTCAGAAGTCATCTGGGGATTCGGGGGAACTACATGCTTCACTAAAATGAAGTCTCTTGCACGTGTGGAATGCTCACTATTAAAAACCCTTATTGGATGGGTATCTCCATATTTCCCAATCCAGCTTGAGATCAAGGTCCAGAGCAGAAGGGAGAGTAGGCAGAGTTGTCAATGCTTGTCCTGTCCAGGACAAGGTCAGTCAATTCCTTGGGACCGGAGAAGGGTTGGGAGGAAAAGGTTCCAGTCCCTGCATTTCCTACTAAACCCTGACCATGCAGCAGACCCAGAAACCCCACCTGTAAGCCCCTTAGTACCAGTCAGCAAGGAGGGGAGATGACGCCTTTTTATTAAGGTTAACCACCAAGGAAAGCACTGAGGAAAGATACACAGAGCAGGGGAAGAGCACACAAAGTCACCACTTCAGAAGATAAAGGGGGGGGGGACACATCAGTTAAGGAACTTCAGGACAGCCACGTGCTCTGTGCCCTGGTTGGGGAAGGGGTGCAAAGGGGAAAGCGCCATGATAGCTTGGGGCTCACAGAAGGGTCTGAAGCCCCCTGAACCTAACACAAGAGCCACAAGCCCTGCCCCTGAGGGCTCACACACTACTACACAAGTGGACACACATAACACGAGACATCATGGAGGCAACACCAAGAGGCAGTGGGCAGGAACATATTGACAGAAAAAGGAACTGAAGTTAAGCAGGTTGTAGCCAGAAAAGACAGTTTGCGGCTGCAGCCTCCCAAGAGTCCCTCAAACGTCCCCTAAATCTGGGCTGTTGCTGAGCAGCCCAGTCTCTGCCTGTGGACTGGGCACTTTGTTCTCTAGGCCCCGGGGAATGGAACAGCAATCCCAGATGAAGTCAGTGACAAGGCAGGATTCGCTCTGCATGCAAAATCCCAGAGCTTGAGCTATCACGTCTTCATGCACATCCAGAGCCAGCTCCTCCCAGCCCAGGGACCCTTGGAACCCCATTCACCCAGATTCCTAGGGCTGTGTTTCCCTCCTCAAGCTTCCTTTACCAATCAGCAGCCGTAGAGATCTGCGAGGGGGAGAGGCTTCTGCAGAGCACTGAATATCTGGGATTTCAGCAAAAAGGGTAAATTTCCTGTTGCCAGAACAGAACGCCCCAATTCCTTAATTTCTAGGTAAATCGTTAAGAGATTATTTGTCATAGTCCTAGATAAGTCCTTTTTCAGAATAGAAAAAGCAGAATTTTATTTACATAATGCAAAGGTCCTCCTGTTTCCTAGGAAGGGGGAAAGGGCAGGGTAGGGAATGGATTCAGGAGTCCAGAGACGGGCACTTCCTCTCCCGGAGCCTCACCTTTCCGCAGTCTGCTTTGATGCTTGGTTGGGCTATAAGTATTCGTGATGCTCCCAAAGTCCTTCACCCTGCAAATCCTTTTTCTGAGAGAGTCTAATCTCCCTGACCCATAAAAGGTGAAGCATACTGCATCTCGCGCCGTTCAGTCCCCTCGCATCAAGCACCTAGAAACCCCGAGCCGCCCAGGAAGTTAGTGCCCCCGCGGAGTCCCCTCACAGGGAGGCCTCGCCGTCCAGCTGCAGCAGGGTAATGTCAGGCAGGTCGAGGGGCTCCACAAGTGGCCCGTCCTCCCCAAGGAGACCAGCACAGGGGCTCTCGGAGCGCTCACAGTGACTGGTGGGTGTGGCAGGACGGGGCATCTCTTTCCCCTCTTCCTCGTCCTCGTCCTCCCTCCTTCTTCTCGTCTTCCTCGTCCTCGGGATCGCGACCCAGCAAGCTGCTGTCCCCGATCCCAGGAGAAGGGCTCTCGGGCTCTTGGGGAACACCCGGGAAGTTCCCCTTGCCACCGACCACGCCCAAGCCGCCCTGGCGGGGCGCCGTGGTCATAATCTGGCACATGGAGACGATGGCCCGCTGGTTGGCGCACACGTCGTCCGAGAGCACCTGGATGTGCGAGGCCTGCTCGTCCAGCGCCCCCCGCATGGCCCTCACGTCCTCAAACAGGGCCTGCAGCTGGGCCTTCAGGTGCTCCATCAGCTCCTTCATGCCGCCGTTGTACTCCCCGGAGATCACGTCCCCCACGGCCGGCACCGTGGACACCTCCAGAGGCGCCGGCATGTCGCCGCCGTCCTTGGTCATGATCTCCAGCAGACCGTCCTCCATTGAGCGGCGGTGGCGGCTCTGGGGCGCGTCCAGCCGGCCTCCGGGGGGGGAGGCTGGAGGGGAGAGGTCCCTAGAGGGTGGGGACGAGCCCAGGGACGCCAAGGCTCCCTGGAGGGACGAGTCCCGGGCCGAGGGCGCGGACAAGACCCAGGGAGGCCGAGGAGGATGGACGGGGCCTCGCCCCGTCTAGGGTCCCGTGGCCGGCGTCTCGCGGCTCCCCCGCGGGCCAAAGCGCCGTGCCCTGCCCTGCCCTTGCCCTGCCCTGCCCTGCCTGGCCTCCGGGCCCTGCGGGGTCTGCGCTGCCCCCGGCACCCACGCGCGCAGAGCGGCCGCCGGCTCCCCGGGTCACTGCGACGCTCGTGCAGGGGTCGGGGCCGAGGCGGGGATCCGCAGCACACCGGACGCGGGACTCCCCCAGGCCACCCAGCAGCAGCGCCCGCGAGTGCGGCGGGAGCGGCAGGGGCGGGTCTCCCGGCGGCGCCGCGGATGCTCCCCCGTTTCCAAGGCGACGCAGGGCACGTAAATGACGTGTGTCTCCATGGCAACTAGGAAGTGGAAGAAAGAGGATGGTTCGGAAACTGCAGTGGAGCTGCCGGCTGTTTGCGCCGGCAGGCAGGGCGGGGACGCCGCAGTGGCCCGCCGAGGCCGCAAAGACCGTGTGGCTGCAATGTTTAGTAGGACGGCGTGACCGAGCCGTGTGCCGCACAAACTCCCCAACCCGAGAGAGACCGTCCCTCGTACTCGGAACGATTTTCATCCTTTCCTGGGAGGATGGCGAGAGTGCTGGTCCTGTTTCTTGTCCTGCAGCAGCCGGCAGGACAGGGTGGATTGCTAATAATCCCAGGCAAGCTGGCGCCCTGAAGCTGGTCACCCAAAGCCCTGGCGGTGCCGAGGGAGGCGGTGGAGGGCTCTGCAAATGAATGCCTCTCCCTTCTGCTGCATAAATCAGCCCTCTTCTTGCTGAAAGCCCAGGAGCCCGGACAGACGAGATTCTTTTCCTTAGGGGACCCAACCGCTTCTACTTACTTAGGTCGGTGTGAGTTTATGGGGAGAGTGAGGCTAAGTACTTAAATTCTGAGAATGGAAACTCCATAAAGACGGATTTTTTTCCCCCTCCAGCACTCTCCATCACGGAATCCCCAACGCTTAAAATAGAGTCTGAGACGCAGTAAGCAGATGCTTAATGTATTTGAGGAATGGATACTTAACAAACGAAGAACCCACCGTTCTATTTCCTCATCCTGTCCACATATTGTGTACATCAAAAGGCCTAAATTCAATCTCATTTTTGTCCTTATTGATTCAGCGACCTCAGCTGAATCATTTTCTTGATTTGTTAGGTTACTGGACTGGATAACATTGCTAAATCTGAATAACACTCTGGACCACCTCACAACTGGTATATTAAGTTATTGGCAGTTGTAAGGAGATTCATGGGAGGACTGTGAGTCAGGGCCAATCCCCTAAGTGGCCATGTTTAGACATTCACTAAATGTCCCCACCCTTTATGAAAACTTCTTGAAGGGCGTACCAGAAGAGAGAAAGGCTGAAAAATAGGTATAATGTATCGAGAAATGGTACAGGTGTTGGGGGAAGAGGGCTGTGCGTCATAGCACACTAACTACTAGTACTAGTGAGAGAAGCCAAAAATGAAGTCCACGAAAACGAAGGAATTGGGAAAGTGCTGGAGAGATGGCTCAGGGGTCAGAGCACTGCTGTTTCCTGCAGAAGAGCGGATTTTAATCCAGTACCTCATGACAGTTTCCTGGGATCTGACACCCCCTTCTGTCCTCTGGCATTGCACTTCATGTGGGCAATCATGGTAAGCAATACATTCAACACTAAAATAAAAATAATTTGGTGGTGGTGGTGGTGGTAGTGGTGGGGCAGTCCTTTAATCCCAGCACTCAGGAGGCAGAGGCGGCAGATCTCTGTGAGTTCAAGGCCAGCCTGGTCTAACAAGTGAGTTCCAGGTCAGCTGGGTTCACGGGGAGACCCCTGTCTCAAAACAACAACAAAAAGAAAAAGTGTCAAGCCAGAGAAATTTTGTGGCACCAAAGAACCATTTGGGCCATGCCTGTCTCTCTGCTAATAAAAGAAACTAAAAGACTTTTTTTAAGTGTCCGATGTCAGAATGTTTGAATACATGGCCTACCGCATTGCTGCTATAAAAAAAAAATGTATTAGTTAAGCAGATACTAAAATCTGATTTCCAGGGCTGGAGAGATGGCTAGCGGCTGAGAGCGCCGACCGCTCTTGCAGAGACCGGGTTCGTCCCCAGCACCCCACATGGTGGCCGAGAGCCGTCTGAAAACTCCAATTCCAGGAGACTCCAGTTCCAGGGGAGTCCAACACCCTCTTCTGACCTCCGCCGGCATTGCCCGTCACAGGTGCACAGACCTGCATGCAGACAGTGATTCATACACATACGGAATAAATAAAATTTTTTTAAAAAATTGTTTTCCTTGGCTGGAGAGATGGCCAGTGTTAGAGTACTGGCTGCTCTTGCAGAGGACCTGGGTTCAGTTCCCAGCACCCCCATGGGCTAACAACCATTTGTAATAACAGCTCCAGGTGATCGGACACCTTCTTCTGGCCCCTGCAGGCATGTGTATGACATGGGAGCACTTAGATACATCGCAGGCAAAACACTCATAGGTTGTTGTGTTTTTCCAATTTTAAGGAGAAAAAAATTGTTTCTAAAGACAAATACGTAAACAAATTAACACGCAATGTGTTTTCTAAAACTAACAGTTTCAGCCGGGCGTGGTGGCGCACCTTTAATCCTAGCACTTGGGAGGCAGAGGCAGGCCGATCTTTGTGAGTTCAAGGCCAGCCTGGTCTACAGAGCGAGTCCAGCAGCTGGGGCTACAGAGAGACCCTGTCTCAAAAAGACAAAACAAACAAACAAACAAAAACAAACTAAACAGTTCGATCCTACTGTTTGCTCATTTCTTCCTTCACAAGTTGTGCCACCCTCATCTCTACCATGTCTGACTCTCTCGTGCCCCCCATATATGATTCCTAAGCTTTGCATTATCCCCAAATTTCAGGCTCAGAAGAGAACAGAAAAAATTTCCTTGGTATCCTTAAACACAGCACAGACTGGTATTTACAAACAAAAATAAATGAAACAAAACTGCTGAGAATAATGATACACACCTTTAATCCCAGCATAAGAGAAGCAAAGGCAGGTAGATCTTTGGAGGTTGAGGCCATCCTGGTCTACATAATGAGTTCTAAACCAACTGGGACTATAGAAGACCCTGTCCAAAAAAAAAAAAAAAAGCCAAAACCTATAGGAAGAGGCCCTCCGACAACTGAATTTGATCCCCAGAGAACCCATAAGGGTAAAAGAACCAACTCCTACATGTCATAATTTGAACCCCATACTCTTTTTTTTGGTTCTTTTGAGCGGACAGGGTTCTCCTGTAGCCCCAGTGGTCTTGGAATTTGCTATGTAGACCAAGCTGGCCTTGATTCACACAGAATCCCTTGCCTCTGCTTCCAAGTGCTAGGATTAAAGGTGTGCGCCCCCTCGCCTGGCTGACCCCCATATGGTAAACTCATTCTCAGAGCTTACAGGTTCAACACTACTGTTCCTCCTTCTCAAGGGAGCCCTGCTATAAACTGGCATGGTGTTCAGGATTTCTGTCTAGGGCCACAACTTCCATGTCGTGACTGGCACTTCCCATAGAAGATTTTATCTTGACAGTTCTCTCACCCCTCAGGTAGGTTCCTGCCCTTTACCTAAGAGTGATCCTGTCCCCTGTGTAAAGTTTCCCAACTTGGCTTTCCCCTAAGCTTACATCAAACACAGCACCACACACTGGGAGCTGGGTTATGCCATCACACAAGACCCTTTGCCACTATTGTTGAGGGTACTGTGTATGTCAAGGCTTTCAGCATCAGAGTGCATCATGCTGTCCAGAGGTGTTGGCCATGCAGTCCACAGAGAGCACAGGGGGTCTGAGCCAGGAGGGAGGGGAAATCACTGGAGAAGATCATGGGAAACAGGTGCAGAGACCCAGAGTGTGGTCCATCCATCCCAGGTCCAGGTCAGACATTTGAGAGGGTAGGCAGGAACTCTGTGAGAAGACCAGTAGATGGGTAGGTAGGAACCTGGGGAGTAGACCAGTAGACGGGTTTGAACTTATGGAGAGAAGACATTGTGTGTCAGTTTTAAAATCAGCTCATTTCACAAATTCTTTGAGAAAATTAGATAAGGCAAAATAGATGGTTCTAGCCTCAGGGAAATAAGGAGGCATGTGTAGAGAACAAAG
Organism: Rhizomys pruinosus; assembly: GCA_009823505.1. NCBI lineage: Eukaryota > Metazoa > Chordata > Mammalia > Rodentia > Spalacidae > Rhizomys > Rhizomys pruinosus. Next base: position 1,616,279 of record VZQC01015009.1, read on the forward strand.
TTCAGCCTTTGGCCAGGTGTGGTGGCATTCCTTTATCCCAGCACTTTGGGAGGCAGAGGCAGGAGGATCTCTGTGAGTTCAAGGCCAGCCTGGTCTACAGAGTGAGTTCAGCCAAGCTGGGACTTAAAAAAAAAAAAAGTGTAGCCTTTATTAGCCATAGGATGTCAGAACTTGTGGTGGTCTATTATAAAGTGAAGGAAGTGAATGGGTACCCTCACCACCACCCCTAACCACCCCCCACCACCCCCACCCCCACCCCCGCCCTCTTCTAAGGTATTCAGAGGAATGGCTCATAGAGGAGTTCCTGGTTTATCTCTGATCATTGCCTTAGATGTTAAGGTTCCTTTACTTCATTAGCTCATAGTGAGAAGAGACCTCATGCTGTAGCAAAACAACTCTCCCTTGGGTATACCCGGTCCTCAGTACCACATTCTCAGTAAAATTACAATTCCGAGTAGACCCTGCTGTCTTCTCTTACTGGTATTTAGTTGTCTAACTCTCCATCTTATAAGCGGTCTACTTTTGCACAACTTTTGCACAATGAATCTGCAAAGATGCTCACTTGACTCAGGTCTACAAGAATATGCTAAATCAAGTACAGCCAAATGCTACACCTTAGTCTAAAATCCCAGGCTATACCCCCCAAATTTAACTTACGAAGCCGGGCTGTCTGTGGCCCATCTCCGTATGACATCACTTTCAGAAGAAACATGCCCAGTAGCAAAAGTAATTTAAAGTGAACTTAGACTTTTACTACAGTCCAGAAGTCCAAGGGTGTTTACATTCCTAATACAAAGAAAAACACCTTTCATTTCCCTCCTCTCCTCTATGGATCTCACACATTATAGGACAGCTGTTACCACTAGTCTTCTTCCGCCTCAAATACATCCAAGCTTTTTCTCAAGCCAGGCTTTTGTTGTCATGTTCAAACTTGTATCGTCTTATCTCTATGCCATAGCTTGTCCCATGGACACAGAAACATTCAGAACTCTAGATATACTACTAATCCCTGCCACAGGACCCTGTGCAACTGCGATATTCTTTATTTTCTGTATGCAGAAATTGTATTTTTAATTTTTTTGTTTCTTTTTTATGTGTATGAACGTCTGTCCTCATGTAGGTGGTAGTGTGCAACTGTATGCAAAGCCAGGGAGGTCAGAAGAGGTGTGTCAGATTCCCCTGCAACTGAGAGGTTAAAGAGATTCTCAGCCACCATGTGGGTGCTGGGGATCGAAACCCGGGTCCTCTGCAAGAGCAGTCGGCGCTTAACCACTAGGCCAACAACTCAGAGACTAGTATGCCCAAATCAGAATCTCTAGCCGGCTCAGAAGATGCTGAACCATCCAAACATGCACAATTCCCAGTACAATGGGGGCATTTTGCTTGACGGATTTGCACATCATACAGTTTCCATCCAATTGGGAGGGAATTATACCTGTTCCTAGACAAAGAAACTGTGGTTTTGTGTGTCAGAAACTTCTCTTGCTTTAAAGAAACTTTTTAAGCCGGGCATGGTGGTGCATCTTTAATCCTAGCATGGATCTCTGTGTTCAAGGTTCAGCCTCGTCTACCGAGTGATCTCCAAGGTCAGCTGGAACTTAAAGGGAAAACTTATCTTGAAATACCAAAAAAAAAAAAAAATCTCTTAGGGGGCTGGGAGACAGCACAATGGTTAAGAGCACTGGCTGCTTTTGTGGAGGACCTGTATTCGATCCAGCACCCATGTGGTGGCTAAAATCATTCATAACTCAGTTCCCAGACCACACTCCTCTGAACCCACATGCTTACGACCATGGTGCAAATATACATGCAGGCAATACACTCACCACAAATGAAATAGAATTATTTTAAAAAAAAACTTTTAGAAGAACTTTATGTCCCTTGTGCTATCTTGGGCAAATTTCCAGGGTCCTTCCCACTTGTCATATCCATATAAAGATCTTTATATATCCATATAAAGATGTCTGTAGTATTCAATCCTCTACTCAGGTTCTGTCCATCTCAGAGCCCCAAAAGTCATATCAAAGGCAGCTTCTGTCCCAGTTTTCTTCTCTGGTAGTGTCTCAAGGACCAGCAGGATATTCTCAGCTGCAGTTTAGCAGCCACTGTAAGAAAGAACTCTGTTGATCAGCATCAGGTATCCAAAGCTATTAGTAATTATAAACCTAGCATTATGAAATAAACCTGCTATAACAGCCTTTAAAAGACATTAAAATAAGCCAAGTATGTGGTCAGGGCTGTGATTCCAGCACTGAGGAAGCTAAGGCAGGAGGAGGGTTGCTGTGGTTCCAAGGTCAGTCTGGGCTACATAGCTTGCATATATAAGATCAGCCACAATAAAAAAAACTCCATCAGAAAAACAAATAAATCAGTAATTAACCATCATGTATTGTCTGGGTAGAAGAAGATAGATTATAGAAAACAACGAGCCGGGCATGGTGGCGCACGCCTTTAATCCCTAGCACTTGGGAGGCAGAGGATGTGGATCTTTGTGAGTTCAAGGCCAGCCTGGTCTAGTTCACAGAGTGAGTTCCAGGACAGCTGGGGCTAACAGGGAGACCCTGTCTCGAAAGACCAAAAAAAAAAAAAAAAAAAAAGATTCAAAATGCCACTTAAAACTTCTATGCCATGATTTCTCAAAGCAAGTATGATATTTAAGACCATGATAGTGGAGAAAAGAAACAGAATTTAGCACTTGGGGGCTTTAAAAGTGCTTGTATTTAACCCTAAAATAATTTGAAATTGGGAAGAAATATAACAGGATACTCTTGGGTTAATTATGCAATATTTCTTCTTTTTAATTCCTGGCCCTTGTGTAATATTTTAAAAATGAAAGTTCAAGTCTTTATGGTATTGCCTGCTAAATACATTGTTCTTGGAGGAAATTTCTCATAGTGTGTACTCAAGAAGTGCCTAAAATTTATTATGTTTGATTTTAAGTCCATGTAATAAAATATGTGTTTTCTATGGTATAAAAAAAAAAGAAAACTCTGTTCCCCACAGACACAAATGAGTATTTCAATACCATGAAAATGGGTCCCAAAGTATAATCCATGTCTCAATGGTACTGCAGATGTGCAGGATCATAGGAAGAATTGAGAGGAGCCTTTCCTTGACTTCTCACTCAGATATCTAAGCCCAATTTCAATGGATGTTTTATCAATAAAGACCCACTTTTTTTTTCTGGTCTTTTCGAGACAGGGTCTCCCTGTAGCCCCAGCTGTCTGGAACTCACCTCTGTAACCAGGCTGGCCTTGAACTCTACAAAGATCCGCCTGCCTCTGCTCCCAAGTGCTAGGATTAAAGGCGTGCCACCACCATGCCTGGCTGAATAAAGACCCACTTTTTATGGTCAACCACATGCTTGCGGTTCAGAGGAACAATGTCTACTTTCTCGTGCATTCTAAGGCACAAGAACCCCTTTCTTTCCCATTGGAAGTCTCTAATCATTCTTCTTTCTCCTCACTTCGCTGTCACCTTCTGTTGTTTTTCTTCCTTCTTGTTTACTACCTTTTCTTACAGGACAGGGATTCCTTTGTCACTTATCTCCAAGCCTAGAATCATGTCTTGTACATGGAAGTTATTCAAATAATGTTCATACAGTAGAGGCTGAATAAAGTCTGAACATATACCCAGGAAGGAAACATAGACATGTAGTTTACAGAGGTAAACTCTTCATGGACATGCAGTTTACGGAGGTCCAACTGTACCTTATCTTCAAGTACATTTTAGTTTCTTTCATTTTACCTATTTGAGTGATTGTGGATTATGTTCTCACAGTGGCTTTTGAAGGCCTTTCTTCACTAAAGGAACACTTTCCTTAGAGATGTGGGAATCTCCACCTCCTACAAACCAGGAATGTGATTGCAGGGCTGAAATTAGGGCTCTCACCTTCCTCCCCATCTAACTTCCATCAAAGGCTCTGTTCTTAGCATTGAAAATGAGATGATGTCAGGCATATTTTAAAGCAAGAATTCCTGGTTCAGGTTTTTTATTCTCCTGGAATCTTAGAAAAACTCTTCTGGCTGGGCCTGGTGGCATACGTTTTTAATCCTAGCACTCAGGAGGCAGAGAAGGCGGATCTCTGTGAGTGCAAGTCCACCTGGTTACATAGGGAGTTCAGGGCAGTGGTGGCTAAGGGAAAAAAAAAAAAAAAAAAAAACAATTAAAAAAAAAAACTATTATAAAAGATTGCTTTATATCATGAATGTTCTGGTTACTGGCTTTAAAGCTGGTATTTCTCTTCCATTTGTGTTCCTGAAATAGCACTTAAAAAAAAAATAGGGCCTGGTGGTGTTACGCCTTTAATCCTAGACTCAGGAGACAGAGGTGGTCTTTGTGAGTTAAGGCCAACCTGGTCTACGATGAGTTCCAGGACAGCTGGGGCTACAAGGAGACCCTGTCTCAAAAGACAAAAAAAAAAAAAAAAACAAAAAAAAAAAAAAAAAAAAAAAAAGGAGATCCTGTCTCGAAAAGATAAATAAATAAATAAATAAATAAATAAATAAAATAGGGCTCACAGTATATATCCCAGGCTGGCCTTGAACTCTTGATCCTCCTGCATCTGACACCTGGGTGCTAGGATTACAAATGTGTACTACCAGACCTAGCAATGCACTTTAAAAATAAATGCTATATTTTGTATCTACTTTTTTTTTGGGGGGGGGGAGGTGTTGAGACAAGGTCTCCCTATAGCCCCAGCTGCCTTGGAACTCACTCTATAGACCAGGCTGGCCTTGAACTCACAGAGATCCTCCTGCCTCTGCCTCCCAAGTGCTAGGATTAAAGGCGTGTGCCACCACAGCCAGCTTATATCTACTTTTTTTTAAATATATATCTACTCTTATTAGGGGAGGTCCTCGCTATGGTACTTATGAAGTTCAAAAGACAATTTTCAGGAGTTAGTTCTCTCCTTTTACCATGTGAGTTCTGGGGATCCAACCCAGGTCATCAGACTTGGTGGCAAGCACCTTTACCCACTGAGCCGCCCCCTAGCTTAGCAGTACTGTTATAAAACTGAGGCCCTTTTGTCGCTTGCTTAAGTCCTTTCCTGCTTCTGACCTAAAATTAAACCCAACAAAAGTTCTCCACGATGACTCAATATATAACAGAGGATATATAAAGATCAGTCTTCCCAGATTGCAAAACTAAATCAAATCAAACACCAGACACAGATCAGAAAAGTAATATTCTGGGAATTGAAGTTAGTCCTGAAATAGCCTGAGGTGGCCAATCTCAGTAAAGCCTGATACTTTCCTCAATTGTTTGGTCTCTAAGAAGCAGAGGGAAACTAAGTAAAGTTTACTAGTGTCTGGCTCCAGTGAATTAAACTGGGGCTGGATTTTCCCCGGAGGGTCATCTCAAGCATAAGCCCGCTCATCCATCACCATTATTGCAAACCCACCTCCAGCTGCTTCTTGTATTATTAAAAATCAGTTTCCTCTTACCAACAGTAATAATGGTAACTGCTGCCAAGCTGAGCAAAGTATTAGACAAGATGCCTCCAGCATGGTAGATCAAAAAATCTACCCACAGTGTCACATAATTCACACCAAAATTGCCAATGTTTAAATTGCACTGACGTCTGTGGGATGTAATGTCCTTCTCTTTCATACCTGAGACTTTACTTGTGTTGGGGGACATTCTCTTCATAGGAAAAAAAAAACGATTATGGAGAATGATTCCAGGAAGTGCAGATGGAACATGGAGATAATGCCATTTGAAACCCAAGGTTATGATCCAGGACCTAACAGATTAGTAAGAAAGGAAATGATCTACAGAGTTGTGAAAGAAGGAAAGCTAGGAAGATGCTCTCAGTGGATTTTTAAACAAGCTGGCTTTATTCTCATTTCCCTGGTGAGATGTAGCATGGAGTGTTCAGGCAAGATTTCTAAAGAACTTCTTGAGAGGGATGGGTATGTGAAAGGAATAGGGTCTTCCCTCCAGGGGACCTTGAAAACCAAGAGAGTGTTTTGCAGCTGAGTTCAGCTTGGGGAGAAACATTTACTTAGCTGTGACCCGAGCTCTGTGATCTTACTACCATTCTATTGCCTGAATGTTAACCACAAACCCAGAGCTGAAAGAATCCTGAAGTGATTGTATGCTTTCCAGAACAGGAAGATCACCACAGTCTCTAATGGTTCCCAGTACGCCTCTAATCCACTTATCCCCCAGTCCACCAGCAGTGCCACACTCCTGGCTGAGCACTTCTCCTTTCCTGTCCCCCATCCATCCCTTTTCTCTGAGACTCATTGTATTAACACCCCCGCCAGCAGTAACAGGAGTTTACCAGAAATTCAGATTTCTGCCTCTCCAGACTCTAATCCAACATGTTCTGAAAGCTTCCCACAGCATCCAGCCTTGATTTTTCTACACTTTGTCTTTATCCTTTTCAATTTCATGGGAATAGAATCATACAATGCTTTTAAAAATCTTGCTTCATCCAATGTCATCAGGGTCATTGGGCCCCAAATTTTGTTCATTTTATCATATTCTGCTGCATGATGTATCAGCTGGTATTTTCTCTGTGTTCTGTTGATATTCTATTCTTGATGGGTACTCCTCCTATTTTCCACTTTAGGCTGTCACTGGTAATTCTGCTGTGACTATTCTGATATATATATATACATATATATATATNGGAAGCAGAGGCAGGTGGATCTCTGTTGAGTTTCAAAGGAAGCCTGGTTTACATAGTGACTTCCAAGCCATCTAGGACTACCGAGAGACCACTGTCTTCAAAAGATCTCCAAACCCCCCAAAAAAGAAATGGTTCTCTGAGCACATGCTTAGAGGGATGGAAGTGGACCTCAACAGACTGAAGGTATGGAGACGGTTCAGGGACTGACACTAGCAAATGGAGTCAGAATGTGCAAAGACTTTGAGAGCCAAAGAGCTTAGGAAGCTAGCAGGCAAGACAGAGGCCAGAATGCAAAGGCAATGAAAACACAAATAGGCTAGAAAAGCAGGGAGACTCCAGACCCGCTGGGGCCTTTGGGGAACATGTTGAGGTTCCCGAACTGTATCCTCAAAGAATGCGAATCCACTTCCAGGTTTCATGCAAGTGAATCATCTCACCTGCGTTTTTATTTTATTTATTTTATTTTATTTTTTATTTATTTTATCAGGGTCTCCCTGTAGCTCCAGCTGTCCTGGAATTCACTATGTAGACCAGGGGCTTGAACTTACAGAGATCCGCCTGCCTCTGCCTCCTGAAGTGCTGGGATTAAAGGCTTTGCAACACTACGCCTGGCATCACCTGTGTTTTTTAAAGGATCCTTTTGGCTTTCTCAGGAAGAATGGAGTGAACAGGGCCAGGGCGAAGATTAATGAAAGGAAAATAGCAGTCTAAGTGCTCTAGGCAAAAAATGATAGGGACTTGGACTGAAGTGGTGGCCACAGAAAGGCAGAGCTGGGGGCAAGTTTGAGATATTTTAATGTCAGGATGAGTAGGGGTTGGGGATGATTGAAATCTTGGTGTGGGGGGTAGTCAAGCATATATGCCATGCTTGACTACCCCCCACATTCATTCAGGAAGTCACAGTAATTAAATATATTATATATATATACTGTGACTTTCTGAATGAATGAAGTGCCACTTACAAAGTTAGGAGTAGAAAAAAAAATCGGGGTGGGTGAGGACAGTCTGTTCCAAGATCAATTCATCAAGTATTTATCAAGTCTCCTAATATATGCCGAGCAGACTGCTGGCCCTAGTCGCTGAACATTAAAAAGTGAAGGTAATATAGACAGGCTCCTTATCCTCAAGAAACTTTTGGCTAATGGAGGATGCCATGCCACTGATGGACCACTTCAAGGAAATGGAGGCACTGAAGAATGAATGCCCTTTTGGTCAAAGGCCAGGAGAGGTGCCTGGAGCACAGGGAAGGCTTTTTAGAGGGAATCAGAAGCGAGGGAAGTTTTGAAAAATTAGAAGAACAAACTAAGCAAAGTGGGAGATTTTTCTCTCTAAAAAAAAAATCAAAATATTTAAGAATAAAAAAGGGGCTGGAGAGATTGCTCAGTGGTTAGAGCACCGACTGCTCTGCAGAGGACCTGGGTTCGATTCCCAGACCCACATGGCGGTTAGAACCGTTTTTAACTCCAGTTCCAGGAATCTGATGCCCTCTTCTGACCTCCGCAGCATTGACGACACAGGTGCACAAACCACATGCAGACAGTAGCGCAGCACATTAAAAAAAAAAAGAGGAATAAAACAAGCATTTACTTAACATCTCAAGGAATCTTGTTTTCCCAAATCTTATTTTTTTCATGGGAAAACACAGGAGGCCCTTCTGTTAATGTCTGAAAGAAGACAAAGATGCCAATCATCGCTACACAACATTGGAGGTATTTGCAATATACTTCTTGATAGCCTGGAATTTGCTGTGTGATCAGGCTTTAAGTATTCAGACATTTGTCTCCAGTTGGTGGTACTGTTCTTGGAGGTCTTAGAAGGTGTGGCCATGCTAGAGAAGTACGTTATTGGGGGCGGCTTAGTGAGTTTAAACAAGTCTTTGGTCTCCAGTCGCTCTCTCCTGCTTCCTGTGTTCTTGCGAGATGTGATCCTCGGCTTCTGCTCCAGCTCCAGCCCACATGCCTCCGCCACAATGGACTCTAATCCCTGGAACCGTCAATCGTAAGCTCAATAAACTCTTCTTTATATATTCTTTGGTCATGGTGTTTTAATACAACAGCAACAGAAAAGTGACTAATACAATGGGCATTACATGACATGGGTGCCTATAATACATGTAGGTAATAACACTCACACACGGGGCTGAGAGATGGCCTAGCGTTAAGAGCGCTGACTGCTCTTGCAGAGGACCCGGGTTAGATCCCAGCATCCACATAGTGGCTGAGAACCGTCTTTAAATCCATTCCAGGGGAATCCAACGCCCTCTTCTGACCTCTGCAGCATTGCACGACACGGGTGCAACAAACCTACATGCAGACAGTACATTCATAACACACAAAATAAATAAAAAAAAAGAAAAAAGAAAAAAAATGTGAACAATAAAGAATTTCATCATATGTCGGGACTGGAGATGGCTCACGGTAAGGAGCACTGGCTGTTCTGGTAAGACCCAGGTTTAGTTCGCCAGCACCACTGGTGGCTAGCAACAGCTGTAGCTCCGTTCCAGGTGACTGACATGGATGCACTTACATACATCAGAGACACACTCATACACATAAAATAAAAATAAAACAAAAAAGAACTTCATCAACAGATGGATGGAATTTTGTTGGAGGGGAGAGTCCAAAAAGGTTGAAGGGCTCATATTTTTTCTGACAGATAAATTAAGGCCTTCATCTAGAATTTGACTGTTCTCTCAACACAGTTTCAACACACACTGGAATGAAGTTTAATATCAGAAAACGAAAAGCCACTTCTTCACCTATTTCATGGTCAATAATTTCTTTAAGAATTTGATGGAATTCATTTTGCTTTTGGCTTGAGGTAGAAATAGAAGCCAATGAATCAAAGCAGACATTGCAGAATAGCATCAGAAGTCATGGACTGTATGGGTTGGTTCAAATGCTTGCTCTGGGTAATGCTTCATTCTGGGATTTGACACTGCTTTGAAGATTGGTTTTCAGAGAAATTGATACAATTTACAGAGAAATTGTCTAGAAATTCTAGACAAGGGACTGGGTTATCGATTAGATGTAACCAGACAGGAAATAATACAACTGCTTAATGCACTGGGAAGAATTTTGCAAGTATGAAAGAACTGGAAAGCTTTGGGAATTTATTACAAACTCTATTCATTTAAGGATGAGTTGAAATATGCCTTTTCCGAGACAAAGTTCTCCCCTTAGCTCCGCTGACCTAGAACTTGCGATGTGACCAGGCTGGCCTTGACTCACAGAGATCTGCTGCTTCTCTCTCTCAAGTGCTGGGATTAAAAGCATGAGCACCACACCTGGCGTCTGTTTTAAATGCAACTTGAAATTATAAAGAAACAAGTCAATAATTCGTGGACAGTACAAAGTTTTGGACAGAATGAACACCTTTACTCTTTCAACTGTAAATGGTCACAATCGCTTTGAAGACAATTTTCTACAGTAGAGGTGAAATAAGCATATTCTATGATTCAGCAAACTCATCCATGTAGAAAGTTGTAGAAAACCCTGTGCTGAGGAACCAAGATATATAAGATATATAGAATATAAGATATAAACAAGGCAGATAACCATCCATAACTCCAGTTCCAGGGAATCTAACATCCTTTTCTTGCCTCCATGGGCATTCTACACATGGGTGCACTTAGGTACAGGCAAAACACTCATATACATAAAATAAAAATAAAAATAAATAATCCTGACAATGATGCATTAGAGCAAGGGATGCTTTATATGGACTTCTTAGATCTTCCTGAAAATTCCACCCTGTTTCACAAATGGAGAAAGTGAAGCTTAGACAAGCTTGTGCCAGATCACACAGACTCCCAAGCCAAAGCCATCCAGTGCCAAAGCCCACCTGTGCAGTACTAAGCCATGCAGCTATTCTAACTGGTTTTTTTCTAACATTCTTTTGCGATGTTTCTAAGTGTTTTAAGATTTGCTGGCTTTTAATCTTATCTATCTCCCACTTCTCCGTGTGTTCAGTTAATTTGGTCAACAAGAAGACTTTACAGTATGAATTTCTTTGAAAAGTTAGAAAGACACAGAAGTCCATAGCACTCCATCCTATGGTTCCTGACTTCTCCAGCAATGCTTCTTTCAGCCGGGCCTGGTGCAACATGCCAGTAATCCCAGCACCCAGGAAGTGCGGCAGGAGGATTTCAGGCTCCAGACCATTGCTAGCTACTACATCGTGAGTAGTACTGATTCCTTATTTTTATTTTCTCTGCTAAAACTTTCAGGAATAAAGTCTGTTGTGGATATACATTGGGAATAGTTGGTATCCATTATGACTGACTCAGTAATATTGTTGAAATGTTTGTCAAATCCAACTGAGTAAAACCTTTGTGCAAGATAAAAATCCAGTGAAATTCTATAGCTTCCCACAGCTTCAAGTGAAGTTATTTCTTCTGCCTAGAAGTTAACTGCATTTTCTCTGACTTCTCATATGTGGAGTCCCTGGTGGTATCATCAATTTAATTCCTTCCAGAATATACACACATTCACTGTGCACATCAGAAACCGCAGCAGCATAGATAGACCAAAACTGCACCCACCTGGCTCATCCATCTTTAGTGCCTGATGAATATTATGGACATTTAATACAATAATGACGCTTGTTACTCTGATCCATATTTTAAAATTGCCTCATCACATTATAACAGAACATCATTATAGAACTCATCCCCTTGGGTGTCTCTTACTATCTTCCTGAGTACCACTCTTTTTTCTTTTCTTTTTTTTTATTTATTTTGTATGTGTATGAATGTACTGTCTGCATGTAGGTTTGTGCACCCGTGTCGTGCAATGCTGCAGAGGTCAGAAGAGGGCGTTGGATTCCCCTGGAACTGGAGTTAAAGACGGTTCTCAGCCACTATGTGGATGCTGGGGATCTAACCCGGGTCCTCTGCAAGAGCAGTCAGCGCTCTTAACCGCTAGGCCATCTCTCCAGCCCCGTGTGTGAGTGTTATACCTACATGTATATAAGTGCACCCATGTCATGTAATGCCCATTGTATTAGTCACTTTTCTGTTGCTGTGATAAAACACCATGACCAAAGGAATTTATAAAAGGAAGAGTTTATTTGAGCTTACGATTGACGGTTCCAGGGAATTAGAGTCCATTGTGGCGGGAGGCATGGCGGCTGGAGCTGGAGCAGCAAGCCGAGGATCACATCTCGCAATGAACACAGGAAGCAGAGAGAGAGCGACTGGAGACCACAAGACTTGTTAAACTCACTAAGCCTGCCCCCAATAACGTACTTCCTCTAGCATGGCCACACCTTCTAAGACCTCCAAGAACAGTACCACCAACTGGAGACAAATGTCTGAATACTTAAAGCCTGATCCACACAGCAAATTCCAGGCTATCAAGAAGTATATTGCAAATACCTCCAATGTTGTGTAGCGATGATTGGCATCTTTGTCTTCTTTCAGACATTAACAGAAGGGCCTCCTGTGTTTTCCCATGAAAAAAATAAGATTTGGGAAAACAAGATTCCTTGAGATGTTAAGTAAATGCTTGTTTTATTCCTCTTTTTTTTTTAATGTGTCTGAGCGTACTGTCTGCATGTAGGTTTGTGCACCTGTGTCGTGCAATGCTGCGGAGGTCAGAAGAGGGCATCAGATTCCCCTGGAACTGGAGTTAAAAACGGTTCTTAACCGCCATGTGGGTGCTGGGAATCGAACCCAGGTCCTCTGCAAGAGCAGTCGGTGCTCTTAACCACTGAGCAATCTCTCCAGCCCCTATTTTTAGTTCTTAAATAATTTTGATTTTTATTTTCCTAGAGAGAAAAATCTCCCACTTTGCTTAGTTTGTTCTTCTAATTTTTCAAAACTTCCCTCGCTTCTGATTCCCTCTAAAAAGCCTTCCCTGTGCTCCAGGCACCTCTCCTGGCCTTTGACCAAAAGGGCATTCATTCTTCAGTGCCTCCATTTCCTTGAAGTGGTCCATCAGTGGCATGGCATCCTCCATTAGCCAAAAGTTTCTTGAGGATAAGGAGCCTGTCTATATTACCTTCACTTTTTAATGTTCAGCGACTAGGGCCAAGCAGTCTGCTCGGCATATATTAGGAGACTTGATAAATACTTGATGAATTGATCTTGGAACAGACTGTCCTCACCCACACCGATTTCTTTTTCTACTCCTAACTTTGTAAGTGGCTACTTAATTCATTCAGAAAGTCACAGTAATTATATATATAATATATTTAATTACTGTGACTTCCTGAATGAATGTGGGGGGTAGTCAAGCATGGCATATATGCTTGACTACCCCCCACACCAAGATTTCAATCATCCCCAACCCCTACTCATCCTGACATTAAAATATCTCAAACTTGCCCCCAGCTCTGCCTTTCTGTGGCCACCACTTCAGTCCAAGTCCCTATCATTTTTTGCCTAGAGCACTTAGACTGCTATTTTCCTTTCATTAATCTTCGCCCTGGCCCTGTTCACTCCATTCTTCCTGAGAAAGCCAAAAGGATCCTTTAAAAAACACAGGTGATGCCAGGCGTAGTGGTGCAAGCCTTTAATCCCAGCACTTCAGGAGGCAGAGGCAGGCGGATCTCTGTAGGTTCAAGGCCAGCCTGGTCTACATAGTGAATTCCAGGACAGCTGGAGCTACAGGGAGACCCTGATAAATAAAATAAAATAAAATAAAATAAAATAAAATAAAAACGCAGGTGAGATGATTCACTTGCATGAAACCTGGAAGTGGATTCGCATTCTTTGAGGATACAGTTCGGGAACCTCAACATGTTCCCCAAAGGCCCCAGCGGGTCTGGAGTCTCCCTGCTTTTCTAGCCTATTTGTGTTTTCATTGCCTTTGCATTCTGGCCTCTGTCTTGCCTGCTAGCTTCCTAAGCTCTTTGGCTCTCAAAGTCTTTGCACATTCTGACTCCATTTGCTAGTGTCAGTCCCTGAACCGTCTCCATACCTTCAGTCTGTTGAGGTCCACTTCCATCCCTCTAAGCATGTGCTCAGAGAACCATTTCTTTTTTGGGGGGTTTGGAGATCTTTTGAAGACAGGGTCTCTCGGTAGTCCTAGATGGCTTGGAAGTCACTATGTAAACCAGGCTTCCTTTGAACTCACAGAGATCCACCTGCCTCTGCCTCCCTAGTGCTGGGATTAAAGATGGGCGCCACCACACCAGGCCAGAGAACCATTTTTAATTTCCTGTTCTTTATTGAATGTTTATTGATGTTCTTTATTGAAAAGTCCTATTTCCCTACACACTTTCCATTTTATTCTAAAAGGGAAACAGTAACAAAATATATGTTGGAGTTTTTATACATAACAAACATTTAATTCCTCATAGTTCTAGACATGAGAAGTGCAAGATATTGATTAATGAGTGTGAAGGCCACTTCTTTGTGATAATCATTCTCTCACTATCATCTTGCATGACAGAGGAGGGATCTCTCTGGAGTCTCTCTATTAAGATACTAATTATATCCTTGAGTATCACTTTCCAGAGGTCTCATCTCCTAATACCATCATCTTAGAGGCTAAGATTTCAACATACAAACTGTGGAAGTGCATAAACAAACAATTCAAACAATTGCACCTTTCCTTCACAGATATGATCATCATTGTGATTATTTAGATATCCAAGTAATTTTTTAGTATTTATTTCTCACACTAAACTGTCATTTCCCTAGAGTCAGGGGTAACATTCTTGGCTGTACCTTCAGCCTCTATCATAGCTAACAGCCATAGTAACTGGATTTAATAAGTATCTGTTGAATGGATGGAAGGATGAATGAATGGATGAATCTATCAAAGAGCCAAATAAGTGAATGAATCAGTGAATGAACAAAGAACTAATTATTGGATTTCCAGCAGGCCTAAAGATATGCATACTCTGGTTCCCCTCCAGGGGGCGACATAGTCCTACTAGAAACAGTACAAGCAGGTGACCAGAATACTTTGAGGAGGAACCTAATTTCCTTCTGGGGGCCCTAAAATTGATTTTTTTGTTGGTACCATAGACAATCCAGTGGTACCAGGCAAGTGGGCATTTCAGATCTCTGTTAATTCCCTCACATAGGCAATTAAAAAGAAAACTTTTCTTCTAGAATTTTTCCCACTTCGGTAATTGTTTGACAGAAAATTAAGATGCAATGCCAAGGCCAGACGTGGTGGCGCATGCCTTTAATCCTAGCACTTGGGAGGCAGAGGCAGGCGGATCTTTGTGAGTTCAAAGCCAGCCTGGTCTACAGAGTGAGTTCCAGGACAGCTGGGGCTACAGGGAGACCCTGTCTCAAAAAGAACAAAAAAAAATTCTTTATCAAAAAAGGGATTGCAGTAAAAACACAAACAACATTAATGATAATACTGGATTTTTTTTTTTTTTNGCCCCAGCGGGTCTGGAGTCTCCCTGCTTTTCTAGCCTATTTGTGTTTTCATTGCCTTTGCATTCTGGCCTCTGTCTTGCCTGCTAGCTTCCTAAGCTCTTTGGCTCTCAAAGTCTTTGCACATTCTGACTCCATTTGCTAGTGTCAGTCCCTGAACCGTCTCCATACCTTCAGTCTGTTGAGGTCCACTTCCATCCCTCTAAGCATGTGCTCAGAGAACCATTTCTTTTTTGGGGGGTTTGGAGATCTTTTGAAGACAGGGTCTCTCGGTAGTCCTAGATGGCTTGGAAGTCACTATGTAAACCAGGCTTCCTTTGAACTCACAGAGATCCACCTGCCTCTGCCTCCCTAGTGCTGGGATTAAAGATGGGCGCCACCACACCAGGCCAGAGAACCATTTTTAATTTCCTGTTCTTTATTGAATGTTTATTGATGTTCTTTATTGAAAAGTCCTATTTCCCTACACACTTTCCATTTTATTCTAAAAGGGAAACAGTAACAAAATATATGTTGGAGTTTTTATACATAACAAACATTTAATTCCTCATAGTTCTAGACATGAGAAGTGCAAGATATTGATTAATGAGTGTGAAGGCCACTTCTTTGTGATAATCATTCTCTCACTATCATCTTGCATGACAGAGGAGGGATCTCTCTGGAGTCTCTCTATTAAGATACTAATTATATCCTTGAGTATCACTTTCCAGAGGTCTCATCTCCTAATACCATCATCTTAGAGGCTAAGATTTCAACATACAAACTGTGGAAGTGCATAAACAAACAATTCAAACAATTGCACCTTTCCTTCACAGATATGATCATCATTGTGATTATTTAGATATCCAAGTAATTTTTTAGTATTTATTTCTCACACTAAACTGTCATTTCCCTAGAGTCAGGGGTAACATTCTTGGCTGTACCTTCAGCCTCTATCATAGCTAACAGCCATAGTAACTGGATTTAATAAGTATCTGTTGAATGGATGGAAGGATGAATGAATGGATGAATCTATCAAAGAGCCAAATAAGTGAATGAATCAGTGAATGAACAAAGAACTAATTATTGGATTTCCAGCAGGCCTAAAGATATGCATACTCTGGTTCCCCTCCAGGGGGCGACATAGTCCTACTAGAAACAGTACAAGCAGGTGACCAGAATACTTTGAGGAGGAACCTAATTTCCTTCTGGGGGCCCTAAAATTGATTTTTTTGTTGGTACCATAGACAATCCAGTGGTACCAGGCAAGTGGGCATTTCAGATCTCTGTTAATTCCCTCACATAGGCAATTAAAAAGAAAACTTTTCTTCTAGAATTTTTCCCACTTCGGTAATTGTTTGACAGAAAATTAAGATGCAATGCCAAGGCCAGACGTGGTGGCGCATGCCTTTAATCCTAGCACTTGGGAGGCAGAGGCAGGCGGATCTTTGTGAGTTCAAAGCCAGCCTGGTCTACAGAGTGAGTTCCAGGACAGCTGGGGCTACAGGGAGACCCTGTCTCAAAAAGAACAAAAAAAAATTCTTTATCAAAAAAGGGATTGCAGTAAAAACACAAACAACATTAATGATAATACTGGATTTTTTTTTTTTTTTCTTTTTGGTCTTTTCGAGACAGGGTCTCTGTAGCCCCAGCTGTCCTGGAACTCGCTTTGTAGACCAGGCTGGCCTTGAACTCACAAAGATCTGCATGCCTCTGCCTTCCAAGTGCTAGGATTAAAGGCATGCACCACCACACTCAGCTGCAATCTCTTTTTAAATCCCTCAAATGGTCTTTCTCTTATGAAGATTCAAATTTTTTAAATTATTCTGATAGTAGAAAATATTGTGATTCTATAGGACAAAAATATAGATGTAAGCAATTTAATTTTTAAAAAACCAACTGATTCATAAATTTTCCTGAGCCATGGCAAACTTTACAAGGAAAGTGTATTAGTCACTTTTCTGTTGCTGTGATAAAGTACCATGACCCAGGAACTTATAAAAGGAAGAGTTTATTTGAGCTTACGATTGGAAGTTCCAGGGAATTAGTCCATTGTGGTGGGAGGCGTGGCAGCTGGATCTGGAGCAGCAAACCGAGGGTCACATCTCGCAAAAAGCACAGGAAACAGAGAGGAAGCAACTGTACATCACGAGGCTTGTTAAGCTCACTAAGCCTGCCCCCAGTGACACACTTCCTGCAGCATGGCCACACACCCCAAGACCTCCAAAAACAGTGCCACCAACTGGAGACAAACGTCTGAATACCTAGAGCCTATGGGGGACACACATTCAAACTACCACAGAAAGTGAAAAAGTTTCACTTGAGTATTGAGAGCCTGTCTGCTGCCCCTGAGCAGTTTCTGAAAGAAACCCTTATTTCATCTTGATGGCATGTCTTGAGAGGCTGAGCTGCTGTCCATTAACACTGCACTAGTCTTTGTGAAATAACTTTCTCTAAGCTTACATTATATATTTCCTTTAGCTTTCTCTTTATTCTAGCTCCAAAACTTCCTTTTCTTTTTTTTTATTAATTTTATTTATTTCTGTATGTGTATGAATGTACTGTCTGCATGCAAGTCTGTGCACCCGTGTCGTGCAATGCCGCGGAGGTCAGAAGAAGGTGTCGGATTCCCCCTGGAACTGGAGTTCTCCTGGAATTGGAGTTTCAGATGGTTCTCGGCTGCCATGTGGGTGCTGGGGATCGAACCCAGGTCCTCTACAAAAGCGGTCGGCGCTCTTAACCGCTAGGCCATCTCTCCAGCCCCCAAAACTTCCTTTTCAATTTTTCTGTGAACTGGTCCTTGAGTCTGTTTCTCAGCTCATAAAAAGAAAAGGACCAGGTACCAGATATAGACACATCCTATTATCCTTGTCTTTGGGAGATCACATTACAATAGTTTGATTTACTTTGCATTTGACAGGTACGTACTATGTACTGGGTTTGCACTATGAGGAAGGGATAAGCAACAGGAAGTCTGTCTCATCCCTAATGGTGCTTATAATGTAACTGAAAGAGCAAGATGTTTGGCAATCTCTTAACAAATTCAAGGTAATACAAAGATGGCATAGATATTAGCAATGTTTTACATAGTGCATGAAACTGCTCTTTATAAATATGGTCTAGGTTTTATGAACCTAGTCCTTGGAGGAGCTGTTCTTTGGTCTCTTTGTACAAATCAGTAAATAGAAGGTTTTATATATATAATCTGCTTGGATGGTCAAAGAAACTAACGCTACTCTCAGAACTGCTTCTTTGGTTCCTGAAATGCATATGTGATTTTTTTGTGGGGGGGGGTCTTTTTGAGACAGGGTCTCCATGTAGCCTCAGCTGTCTGGAAATTCACTACATGGACCAGGCTGGCCTTGAACTCACAGAGATCCACCTACCTCTGCCTCCTGAGTGCTGGGATTAAAGGTGTGTGTGCCAGGCAGTGATATTATATTTATCAATATAAACAATGTACATTAAGTAACAACATTAAAAATTGAAGTAATTCAAAGAAAAGTAAAGCACACCATTGTATAAATGAGGGAAAAATATTTTTCTCAACTATCCAGGGCGTGTCACATGTACATCCTATTTCTTCACCCTAGCCAGTTAATTTTGATCCATCCCTTCTCTCTTGAGTATCGCAAACTTCCCTTTGGTTTTTTTCCCCTTTGGTAATGTAGATGTTATTTAGAAAGAGCCCCTCCTTATCTAAATCACTTTTCTCTAGAAAGGATATCAGAACAACTGCCCTCAACCTTAGACAGGTAGCCCCTGAAGGGGTTTTGAGACAGGAACATATTTGAATTTATCCAGAAGCCAGAAAACTGTTTCAAAAAGTTTCCTGTTACCACTCAGAAGTTTACGGTGCAGACTTGCTCTCCTCCAGCTTTCTATCACTCTAGAGGATCTGCTTAAAACCAGGAAAGACTCAAAGCCAATAGGAGAAGAAAAGAGATTTCACTCCAAAAAGGAATTATACCCAAAGCTTAAAGAGCAGGACATTAGATCAAGAAGGGTTGACTTCCCCGGCGTCTGCCTACAGAGACTGGGTACTAACTAATGCATGTTGATCGCTGGTAGCAGCAGTCTCTCAATCATAACAACATTATCAAGTTTCCAGCTCCAGTGTATGCCAAGCTCTGAAAATAGAAACACTAGTTATACTGTCTGTCGATCAACCGCATCTAAAGGATACTTAAGTGCAGGAATTAGCATAGGGAGAAAATGACTAATCATCTTATAGGAGATACAATGCAGCAAATGAAACCCCCAAATTCATGGAATTACTTCTATGCAACTATTTTAAAGACAGAAATAACTACATCTAATAAATGACATAGGAATGAAATTCAGATATAGATTGCAGAAGTCATGAGATGTGATCAAAATACAACTGTATTCTTTTGGGTTTTATCATCTTCTACATTTTTTTCTTTACTTAGAGGTGGGGGTTAGGTTATCTTTTGCTGCTGAGTTGGGCAGATCTCTACTTTCTTGTTCATCCTTTGCTAACTGGCGATCCTTTAGTAGTCACTTGAAATTAAAAAAAAAAATCAGTCTAGATTTAGTAACTAGAATGTTTCCTCATAAGGTACTACTCAGGCTGGTGGCTGCTGGCTTAGCTTACTCCTGGACTTACTAACTCACATACACACTGCAGACGCTCGCCAGCAGCAATTTGATCTGCTTGTGTCAAAGTGGGTGGAGCCGTGGCAGCTGAACAGCCAAGGCTGCTTTTGGAAGGTTAGCACTGTATCTAAAAAGGTGATTTATTTTTTCTCATAAAGGAGGCCTCTAAAGGTTCTTTGGAGATTCCCATTGTAGGAGGTCTTTTTCCTGAATGGCCTAGAGACACATGAAAGTAGTGGCCTGCAAGGATCTATGGGTCCTAGGATTCCTATATTTGTCTCTAACTTTAGGTCATGCATTGGACCCTCCATGCCTCTAGGCAGCCCTTTAAAATACAATGAAAGTAACTGCATGTCATCTGCCTATGTGTTCCGTTATGCAGAAGAACACTGATGAATTCATTGATTCTGTGGATCTGGTAGTATAG
This sequence comes from Rhizomys pruinosus, assembly GCA_009823505.1. NCBI lineage: Eukaryota > Metazoa > Chordata > Mammalia > Rodentia > Spalacidae > Rhizomys > Rhizomys pruinosus. The sequence goes on from VZQC01015009.1 coordinate 1,636,286, forward strand.
GCAGATGCCATCTGTATGTCTACAGCCCTTTTTCACGTCATAGGCAGAAGTGTTGTTAAGTGACTTTACAACAACAGCGATACTTTTAAATCTCCGTGGTCCAAAAGAAGAAACTTTTTTTTATGCTTGCAGAGAAAGAATATCTGAGTGGGAGGACAGCGGGCCGCAACACCACAAATCAGTTCCTCCCCAAGAAGACGCTACAATCCTCCCTTCATATATTCTCTTGATCTGATTTTGAACTACAACTGTTCTTCAGCACTGACTTTGTATGTGAAAACCTTGTGGAATCGATCATTTTTCATCGCAGTGGGCAATGCTCATATTTGCTTTCCAGTCCAAAGTGTTTTTCTTCATCTCTGTCCCCTGAAAATCTGAGCCTAGGAAAGTGGTTGGTAAATGTTTGATAAATGGACAAATCTAAGTCTAACTTTTGTTATTCTATATATTCTCTGAGACACTTTAAAATAACCTGTATGGATAGTCTATTTTGTCACCTGCGAGCAGAATTCTTTCAGTCATAAAATACTTATTTCTTTTCCTAATGATAGATATACTTCAGCATTTCCCAATCAAGTCTGAGAAATGAGACAGGTTAGAGGGAAATACCTTTCTTTTTGTCTTTTCAAGACAGGGTCCCCCTGTAGCCCCCAGCTGTCCTGGAACTCACTCTGTAGACCAGGCTGGCCTTGAACTCACAAAGATCCGCCTCCCTCTGCCTCCCAAGTGCTAGGATTAAAGGCGTGCACCACAACACCCCGCGATATTTTTTTCAAGGAAGAAATAGGCAATTATAAAGTCTTTTTGGGAAAAAAAAATTCTCCAAAGCAGCAGGAATTACGTTGTTTGAGTACTTTATGCTTTTTAAAAAATGTAACTTTCCAGCTGGGGAGATGGCCTAGCGGTTAAGAGCGCCGACTGCTCTTGCAAAGGAACCGTCTTTAACTCCAGTTCCAGGGGAATCCAACACCCTCTTCTGACCTCCCCGGCTTTGCAAGACACGAGTGCACAAACCTACATGCAGACAGTACATTCATACACATAAAAAATAAATAAAATAAAATAAACTATTTAAAAAATATAAATTTTGGAAAAAAAGAATGCCAGAAAAACAAAATGAGATTTTAAATACATGGTAAAATGCCCCTGTTTTAAATTTAGGTGATGGCTATTTCATCTTACTATCTCTCCTAGCTTTTCTGTCTGCTTCAACATTTTTATAATAAAAATTTTTTAACTAAAATTAGAAATCAGCATTGTCCTTACCTTTCTTTAGAAAGGAGGCCCAAGCCAGGCATGGTGGCACACACCTTTAGTTCCAGCACTTGGGACGCAGAGACAGGCAGATCTCTGTGAATTCAAGGCCAGCCTGGTATACGGAGTGAGCTCTAGGCCAGCTGGGACTAAAGGGAGACCCTGTCTCAAAAATACAAAAAAAAAAAAAGGAGGCACAAGAAAAAGGAAAGCTGGAACAGAAATGTAGAATTTCAGTCATAATTAAACAATCGCAGATTCATTAATATAGTACAGTAGCATTATGCTGTCCATAAACTTGCTTGTAATTTGGGTTACAGAGTATGAATATTTTTATTTGTTTTGTTTTGTTTGCTTTTTTGATGGGGTCTCCCTAGTCCCAGGAAGTCACTATGTAGACCAAGCTGGCCTCGATGCCACAGAGATCCGTCTGCCTCTGCCTCTCAAGGGCTGGGATTAAAAGTGAGCCCACACCTGGCCAGAGTAAGTATTTTAGTACCAAGACCTTTAGAATTAAGTAAATTCACAATCTACAGAAATAGAAGGATATTCAAATATCGTTTCAGCCAAACATTCTTTACAAGTGAAAAAGCTAATACCCAAAGAAACTGAATGAAATTAAAAAACCAAATTCAAGCTGGGCGTGGTGGCTCACTTGGGAGGCAAAGGCAGGTGGATCTTTGTGAATTCAAGGCCAGCCTGGTCTACAGAGTGAATTCCAGGACAGCTGGGGCTACAGGGAGACCCTGTCTTGAAAAGAAAAAAAAAAAAAAAAAAAAAAATCAAATTCAAAGCTAGTGCACTGGTCTGTATTCTCTTTACTGTGTGTGTTGGTACATAATATTGCACCAGAGTTGTCAGGGCACAGAACCTCAGAGGAGAGGTAGATGCTACTCTTTGGGTTTAGTTTGTTTTGCTGGATACTTTGACCCTATAATCTCTGCTGTGTGCAAAGGAATTGTGAAAACTTGCTTTGTTGTACCACTAGTGAATTCTCAGAGCAGTAGTCCAAATAAAGTAAGAATTAATGAGATGAAGGGCAGAGGCAGTCACTAACTTTGAGTAGGTCAGTTAGGTGAAGCTTGCATTCCATTTTAAAATGGATCATGTGTTGGAGCTAGAGAGATGGCTCAGAGGTTAGGAGTTCTGGCTGCTCTTACAGAGGACACGGGTTCGATTCCCAGCACCCATGTGATGGCTTACAACTGTCCTTAACTCCAGTTTCTCGGGATCTGACACCCTTTTTTGTCCTCTGCAGGCACTGCACAACATGGGTACCCTTACACACATACAGGGAATACATTCATACACCTAAAATAAAAATAACAAAACATATTTAACTGACTTTGTGTGTGTGTGTGTGTGTGTGTGTGTGTGTGTGTGTGTTTTAGACAGACAGGGTCTCCCTATAGCCCCAGCTGGCCTGGAACTCACTATGTAGACCAGGCTGGCCTTGAACTCACAGAGATCCACCTGCCTCTGCCCTGCACTAAAGACAGTTCTTAGCCCGCCATGTGGGTGCTGGGAATTGAACTCCAGTCCTCTGCAAGAACAGTCAGTGCTCCTAACTGCTGAGCCATCTCTCCAGCCCCTAAATTGACTTTTTTTTAATTTTTAAAATTTTATTTATTTTCGTATGTGTATGAATGTACTGTCTGCATGTAGGTTTGTGCACCCGTGTCATGCAATGCCGTGGAGGTCAGAAGAGGGTCTCAGATTCCCCTGCAACTGGAGTTAAAGATGGTTTTCAGCCGCCATGTGGGTGCTGGGGATCGAACCCGGGTCCTCTGCAAGAGCAGTCAGCACTCTTAACCGCTAGGCCATCTCTCCAGCCCGACATTTTTTTTTTTTTACTAAGGATTTCAGCACTCCTCTTTCATTAATCAATTACACAAGTTGACAGAAAATCAGTTAGGAAACAGAAAGACCTCAAAAACTATATCAAACACTTCATTGAACAACAGGATGATAAACTGATACCCATATGGTCAATTGATTTCAACAAAGCTGTAAAGTCCATTCAAAAAAAAGAAAGATGATTTTTTTCATTTTTAATTGAAGTTTTGTGTATTTCATATAACATTTCTTAATCAAATTTATACCTAATTCCCCTTCCTTGCCCCCTCCCCATCAGAGCTCATGCAGTCTGCCATACATGTCTTTTTTTTTTTTTTTTTAATTCACATTTTTCCCCTTTAATTTTATATTACTCTCAAGTATACATACATACCCTCCCCCCATATACCACAATTACAAAGTCTGAAAATAAGTGGTAGGTTCATTCTAGATCCATTAAGGTAGTCACATAATAGTACAGTTGCTGGGGCTGGAGAGATAGCCTAGCGGTTAAGAGCACCAACTGCTCTTGCAGAGGACCCAGGTTCGATCCCCAGCACCCACATGGCGGCGGAGAACCATCTGAAACTCCAATTCCAGGAGAACTCCAGTTCCAGGGGAATCCGACACCCTCTTCTGACCTCCGCGGAATTGCACGACATGGGTGCACAGACCTGCATGCACACACACACACACACATTGCTCAGTTTGCCTTACTACTAGGTATTTGGTGCTGCCATCCACAGCTGAGGGATACCATTTGTCATTTGTTTTTCTGGGACTATGTTACTTCACTTACCATAGTGTCTTCTAGTTCTATCCATTTACCTGCAAAGTTTATGATGTCATCTTTCTTTTTTTTAATTTTTTATTTATTTTTCTCTGTGTGTATGAATGTACTGTCTGCATGCAGGTCTGTGCACCCACGTCGTGCAATGCCGCAGAGGTCAGAAGAGGGTGTCGGATTCCCCTGGTACTGGAGTTCTCCTGGAATTGGAGTTTCAGATGGTTCTCCGCCGCCATGTGGGTGCTGGGGATCGAACCCAGGTCCTCTGCAAGAGTGGTCAGCGCTCTTAACCGCTAGGCAATCTCTCCAGCCCCAGATGTCATCTTCTTTTACTGCTGCATAGAATTCCATTGTGTAGATGTACCACATTTTCTCTATCCACTCGTTGGTTGAGGGGCATTTGAGTTGGTTCCAGCTCTTTGCTATAGTGAAGAGAATGGCAATAAACATAGATGTGCATGTATCTTTGCGGTAGGATGAATCTTGTGGGTATATACCCAAGAGCGGTATGACTGGGTCAGGTGGCAAGCTCATTTGGGGTGTTTTAAAGGTTCTCCACACTGCTTTCCATGTGGTTACACGAGTTTACATTCCCACCAGAAGTGGATGAATATAACAAAATATTAAAAATATAATAAAATCGATGGTGTCAAGCAGAGCATCACATTACTAGACCTATAGAGAAGGTGACTTGGGAGACATAAGCCCAGGACATCATAGAATGAAATTTATTACACCTCTGTCAGACCAGATAGGATCCCAGGTAATTCAGGAGAGACTATCTCATTGGGCTATCCATGTGAGACACACAGACCCAGACCAAGGATGTGAGTTTGAGAGGTACTGACTGAAAGGTTAGGTGTAGAAAGAAGTTAAGTGGCTTTTTTTTCCAGTGATTTTTCCCTTGCCATCCAAGGACTTAAGTACCCCAAACACATTCTTCCCATTTTGGATCAGCACTTAGATGTATCTAATCCCCATGTTTGAAAAGGCAATGCCCTTTAGGGCCCTAATACTGGTTTCTATTCAGAAACAATGGGCACAGGATCGAATTGTTACCAGACACTGAATGTGAACAAGGGCCTTAGAGTGACTTCAGAGGTGGATGTAGGGGGCTTTGGGCTCCCTGTCGTCTCATTTGGATTCTTCAGGCTTCCCAAAGTGTTAATTCCCAAAATTAATTAACACGTGTAAGGACAGCTGGTATTCAGCCCTCCGTAAACAGAGCTGCCAATGACTAAAAGAGCCTTTACTCCAGAGTCTAGAAGAGATGGCTTACAGGGCTAATGCTGCCTGCTTTTAAGAAAACTGAAGGAAGGAAAGAAGGAAGGGGCTGCAGGAGGAAAGGAGACAAAAGAAAAGGAAAAAAGAAAAATCGGGGAGAATTTTCTTTTAAAAAAAAAATCTAAAAAAACTCAGAGGAGGTTCAGTCTTCAGACCCCTCCCAACAACACAAGACTACCTGCACCCTGCTTTAATCTCTACTGTTTCGATTTTTTCCTTTGATATATTTTGCGGGGTTGATGTTTGTTTGATTGTTTGTTTGTTTGTTTGTTTGTTTGTTTGTTTGTTTGTTTTTTGAGGCAGGGTCTCCATGTAGTCACAGCTGACCTGGAACTCGCTATGTAGACCAAGCTGGCCACAGAGATCCACCTGCCTCTGCCTGGCTGGTTTTGTTCTTTGAAACAAGCTTTGGGAAATAGGAACTGGGCACAGGTTACCAGGCTGCTAGGTAGATCACAGCACTTTTAACAGTTCGCCTGTATGGGCTTCGTCAGTCTTTTCATTCACCACTCTGTGTTGGGGCCTCAAAATGTTTACCTTCAGACAGCAAGTACATCATTTACAGGTGTCAGTATTCCTTTGCTGGGAAGGTTCATGTTCAGCGTTTATCTCTTTTAGTGCTCAATATTCGGAGTTGTTACATTGTACATGGAGTTGTACCTGTGCAATTGTTATCAGATGTCTATGGTACAATGCAGTTTGAAAGAGTGGGTGCCCGGCATGGTGGTCCGAAGGCTAACGTAGGGGTTCTAGGCCAGCCTCAGCTGCCTAGTGAGACCCTGACGAAAGACTCTTTCAATATGTTGATAATGAATCCGTTTGCCAGACGCTCCTTAATAACCATTTGGTCTCCTAATGGAACTCAAGCCAGTGCAGACTTAGTGGACAAAAGCAATACTGGGTTCTGCGAGATGGGGAATACTTTTGGTAAGGTGCGCAGGCCTGTTCTCAGTTGTAGACACCGAGAGGGTGAGGAGGGATGCTGGGATGGCCCCACGCCATCCACAGACGCAGGCCATACAGAATAAGCCTGAAAGCCAGGGTTCGTGAGTTCGTTTCCAATCACTGGACCAGGACGCGAGACCCAAGGCTGGGGCTGAGGTGCGAGATAGCGCCTACGGGGACTGCCCCTGGCAGCTGCGGGAGAAAGCAATCAGCTAAGCGGTTGAGGTGCTCTGGAAGTCTGCGCAGGCGCGCTAGGCTTTCTGACATTGGTCAGCGCGCCGGCGCCCTAGCTATTCCGGCTAGAGCCGCCCGACCGCTTTGCTTCCGGGTCAGGCCTTGACAGCGGCTTCCTGGACCCGGCTCAGCCCAGGCTCGGTGAGTGCGGTGCCCGGTGCGGAAAGGTGTGAGGCTAGGTCTCGGGCTTGGGCACCGCAGCCGGTAACGCTTCCCCACTGTGTGCCGGGCCCGCCAACCTCGAGGCGGAGACGCGGCCCCGGCCCTGGGCGCCCCGGGCTCCCGGGTGCAGACGGCGGCTCCGGGGCCCGAGCCGGCCCGGGGGACCTGGCGGAGTGCTGCGAGCTCCTGGAGTCCCTGCGGAGAGTGACAGCGCGGCTGGCGTTGCGGGCACTTGCCCTGCCTCCCGGATGCCACGCGCCCCCCGCAGCAGGTGCCTCGGGGTGGGCAGCTCGGCCCAGGCCTCCGCACCGCAGCTCTGGAGTCTGTTCAATGCCTTCCACTTCGCTTTTTAAAAAATGCTTTCTGTGGGTCCGTTAGTGAAAGAAAACGGGGCGTGGGGAGTCAGCTCCGGCAGAGGAAAGGGGCCGCTGTCAGCTGCAGAGTCGGCTAGGTTTAGGCTAGGTTTAGCTCTACCGGACCCTGCCTGACAGCCCATCCGGTCTGTTGCTTATTTCCACCCTGCCGCCAAAGATGCGCCAGGCTCTCTAGCTTGGAGTTCTTAGCCTGGAGTCCAGGAGCACCCTCAAACTCAGTGCAGGGTTTAGTTTCATCCGCTTATATAATCTCTGCCAGACTCTTAACACAGCCACGTCAGTCCTAGCTTTCCTCTTTTATCTAAAGACTCGAATTTATCTCTGTGCCCCCACTTCTTTGCTACGAAGTTTAAGATAGAGATTCTTGTCTGTGAAGAACTGGTGTGTGCGTGCTTTATTTTGGGGAAGAAGGACCTGGCAAACACTTAAGCAAGTACTACTGAACTATACCCACACCTAAAACAGGTATCTAAATGGCTCTGAGTGGCAAAAAGAAACTAGTAGCGTTTGTAGTATAATGCATAAAGGGATAGCCCATCACAAAAGCAAATATTGTATAAATTAAAAAGGAGCAAAATTTTAGATTCCCTTAGTAGTTAGTTGTATGTATAATGTAAGCACTGCAAGCCTTGACTTTATTAATGGCTCCAAAGTAAAGGTGTTACATTGATTCAACCAGTATTTATTAAGAACCTATCATATGCCAGGCACTATATTAAAAACTCACGGGCCTAGCAGTTAAGAGCACTCACTGCTCTTGCAGAGGACCTGGATTCAATCCCCATCACCCACATGGCGACTGAGAACCTTCCTCAATCCAACACCCTCATCTAACCTCCGATGCATTGCTCAACACGGGTGCACAAACCTACATGCAGACAGTACATTCATACACACAAAAAAATAAAAATTTAAAAAAATCTTTAAAAAACTCACACCTTTACTCCTAAGGAGCTGACTTTTTGTTTTTTTTAGGAGCTGACATTTTAATAAAAGCACAGGTCTTAAGCAACTTCCCTAGAGAGTTGGTACTGCTTATAATAGCTTTTCTCCAATTTTTGATAGGTGCTTTTTGCATGGTGGAGCATGCCTTTAATCCCACCACTCAGGAGGCAGAGGCAGGAGGATCTCTGTGAGTTCAAGGCCAGCCTGCTCTATATAGCTCCAGGCCAGATGGAACTAAAGGAAGGAGACCCTGTCTCAAAAAGACCAAAAATAAATAAATAAATAAAAATTAAAAAGGTGTTATTATTAACTATTCCCTAACACATTTTATGTAGTTACAACGGTTAGCATAGTTGAATTTAAGCATGTTACTTTATTTTCTTCTCTCACCCTGGGATTGATTCTCTGCCATATTGTGGTTTCCACACACATTTGCCCAAACATATTTCACAGTTATCCTGAATAGCCAGTTCTTAAAATGTTTTAATTCATTTAAAAATCTCCTTATTTTCCTATATCAGAAATTTTTTTTTTTTTTTTTTTTTTTTTTTTTTTTTGCTTTTTGAGACAGGATCTCCCTTTTAGTTCCAGTTGGCCTGGAGCTAGATATGTAGACCAGGCTGGCCTTGAATTCACAGAGATCTGCCTGCCTCTGCCTCCCTAGTGCTGGGATTAAAGGTGTGCTCCATCACGCCCAGCCGCCAGAAAACATTTTATTGGTATGAACTTTTTCCTAATTTATGTAGATGACTCCAGCATAGTTATGCTTTCACTTTCTTCCTTATTTTAGAATATTATTTCATTTCCTGCTTTTTCTCTGCTGAAGACATTTGAAAATATTTCACAGATGAATTATCATTGTCAAAATACATATATTTGTTGCATAGCCTCCTTCTTCTTACAGGTAGCAAACACTTTCAATAGTCAACCAATCAATATTTGTTAAATATCAATATCTCATGAGCTTCTGTGGCTGGCCTTACTGGACAGAAAAGTAGAAGATGAAGTCGTTTTCTGTTTGGTTGATTTCAATTCAGATGGAAAAAGTGATGTGTACATAACTATTTTGCAAGGCAAATATATAAGAAACTTAAAGGTGATCCTGGTAATAAAGAGCAAAAATTTGGAGGAGGAAAGAATTCTTTGTGTCACCTTCAGGTTCAAAACATTTTATTCCTTAGGAGCCTTGAACACCAAACAGAGCATCATGGAATTTCATACAGCGCCACTCAGAGATCTGTCCTAGTCTGTATCAGAGACTAGAACAGGGGTCCTGAGGTCAGAGGACTTGCAGCCAGGTTTATTTAGCATCCTACCAACCATTATAATCTAGTTCCTTGTTATTACAAAAGATGTTATTTAATCACTGGTCTCCTTGACATCCGCTTTTATCATGGGAAGCCGTAGGACAGGTGTGCTCAGTGATATTGTGTATGCCTAAAACTTCCTTGTTTCAGGCAGTCAGGAGCATGTGAATACACTCTGAGCCTTGATGAGTTCCAGTATGTGGTATATTATGCAGAGTATTCAGAGCAAATACTCTCTCTCAGAGCGCTTAATCCGAACAATCGCTGCCATCCGTTCCTTCCCACATGACAACGTAGAGGACCTCATCAGAGGGGTGAGTATGCTGTTCTTGATGGAACAGACCTTTGGGAGAGGAAGTGGCAGGATCCCAGCTAGATCCCAAGAGATTATAGATGTGCAGCTTTGATTTAGCACAAAATTTGCGAGGAGCTCTTATCGAATTCTATAATGTATTGGTTTCATCTTTCAAATATATTCTCAGGAGTTTTGCTTGCTTCATTTCCCTTCTTCCTTTCACTTCTTATATTTGTTTTTCTTCATAAAATATATTCTAGATAATCTTCATCTTGTTTTTTTTTTCATCTTTGTGTGTGTGTGCTTGCATGTGTGTGTGTACAAATACACACACAAATGTGCCTCCAGCTCAGCACCTCTGACATGTTTTAGTGAGGGCAGTAGGAAGCAAGCAAAGCAGAGGTCAGTTTTCAAATCCCTGTGCAGCTTCCCTTGAACCTGTGTTTTAACGATTACATGGAGAGATTTCACTTTCCTGCTGTGGTTACAGCAGCCACCAGTTCTGGACCCCCGAAATGTGTAATTACAGGTTAAGAAAACACTTTATCTGATAGCCAAAACTGTTGTTCAGTGATGTTGTTGCAGAACTAATGGCCTAGAAAGTTTTTGGTACTCTCTTCCTTCTGAAGTTACAGATCCAATTTTTTCAAAAATACATCTATATAGTCATCTATATAGCCTTTGAAAACAACTCTAGGATCTTTTACAACTGGGGGCTCCATAATTGTGTCAACAGTTATAAGGCACAATTGTAGAAGGAAGGCACACAAGTGCTAGCTTGTTCTCTGCAAAGTGGGATCCCAAGAGTCAGCAATAGGAACTTTGTCACATTCTAATTCTAGCTCTGCTGCTGAGTCATTCGGTGACTTTGGTCTGAATGGCATCTTCATCTGATAAAGATTTGGAATAGAAGCACTAGGTTGGTGGAGGCGGGGAGGACAATGCTGAGACTAAGAGAGTGCCTTGAGATGTTTATAAACAAACAAAACAATAAGATGGCCTTTATTGTTAGGGTCATTTGTTGAATGGCAAAAAGAGCCGAATAGAATAGCCTCCATCCGACAGGCTCATTTTGACGACTTAACAGAGTACAGCGGCCGCAGTTTTCCTGCCCACTGATGTTCCCACAGCTTTCACATACAAAGGCGTGTTCACATGACACTCTGGCAGGCTACCTTGTGAAGAAACTTAATAACTTGACCTGAGCAACCGACAGTTCCTTCCCTTCCCCTTCACTGTATTCCCTTGGTTTGAACACTAGCATTAATTACTAGAAATACTAGGTACCTGTAGTTCAAGCCTCTTCCTTCAAATTCAGTTCAGTCTCAACCTGAATTCCTCCTTCCACAGGGAGCAGATGTGAACTGCACCCATGGTACACTGAAGCCCCTGCACTGCGCCTGCATGGTATCAGATGCTGACTGTGTGGAGTTACTCTTGGAAAAAGGAGCAGAGGTAACTAACGTTTTCACATTCATGATTCATCAAAACTTGAACTTCATTGTTTCTTAGAATTTCTATTTGCACCGTCAGTCTTCCTCTGCAACTCATGGTGACATTGGCATAGCTGATATTAAAGCAAAGCATAAGAGCATTAAATGGGGGCTGGAGAGATGGCCTAGCGGTTAAGAGCACAAACTGCTCTTGCAGAGGACCTGGGTTCGATCCCAGTACCCACATGACGGCTGAGAACTGTCTGTAACTCCAATTCCAGGAGAACTCCAGTTCCAGGGGAATCCGAGACCCTCTTCTGACCTCCGCGGCATTGCACGACACGGGTGCACAAACCTACATGCAGACAGTACACTCATACACATACAAAAATAAATAAATTAATTAAAAAAAAAACTTTTAAAAAAAAGGAGCATTAAATCATGAAATGACTTAAGGGTTTCGTCCCTCCCATTTTCTCCTTCATTTAAGCTACCTGTGGCTCCAGGAAGGAATTTTATTTCTCTTTCCTTCCCAGCTTAACCTCCTAGGGGTTGTTCACATTTTCATTGGATCTTTTAATGTTGACTGTCCAGTTAGCATATCACCGAGGTTTCTCAACTCTGATGAAATCTAAACTGTTTAAAACGTACTGTTAGGGGGTTTAAAACGTACTGTTAGGGCGCTGGAGAGATGGCTCAGCAGTTCAGAGCACCAGCTGTTCTTGCAGAGGACCCACTTTGGATTCCCAGCACCCACATGGTGGCTAACAACCATCCATAACTCCAATTCCAGGAGATCTGACGCCCTCTTCTGTCATCCACAGGCACTGTACAACACAGGTACACTTATACACATGCAGGTATAACACTCATACACATAAAATAAAAATAATAAAAGGGCTGGATAGTTGGCTCAGTGGTGAAGAGCACCAACTGCTCTTGCAGAGGACCTAGGTTTGATTCCCAGCACCCACATGGTGGCTAACACCCATCCTTAACTCCAGTTCCAGGGCATCCACCCCCCCACCCCCTCTGACCTCCACAGGCACTGCATGATACAGGTGCACTTACATATATATAGGCAATATACTCGTACACATAAAATAACAAAATATTAAAATAAAGTAGACCCTTGCTATTGCCATGAAGCAATATAATGTAAAAAGTGATTAAAAGAACAAACTTTGAGCCTTGGCATGGTGGTACACACCTATAATTCCAGCATTAAGGAGGGATGAGGCAGGAAGATTGCCAAGTTGGAGGCTAGCCTGAATACATAACAAGATTCTATCTGAAACCTACTACCTATTCTTCCCCCCTAAAAAGACTTTAGAACCATATTTCATTGATTGTAATTCCAGCTCATTTGTTTCCAGTTGTGTGACCATGAACAGATTCCTTAAACCTTCCCTTTGCCTCAGTTTCCCCATCTATAAAAAGAACATGATGACGGTGCCTTATGTGATAAGGTTGTGAAGTGTTAGGATCACCAGCTTATGGGAATTGCTAAATTGTTTGACAAATGGATACGCTAGCAGCTTTGCTGTTGGGAGCAGTCTTGAAGATAGTGCATGTGGAGGTGCTACTCTGAGTCAGTGTGCAGCCTCAAGCACTGCAGTGAAAGCCTGAGATTCGAACCGCCCTGACCTCCTGCAGGCATGCTCCTCTCTACTTGGCACTAGCTCTTCTATAATTTTGTGATTAAACCTCTTTGTGAGTGACCCTAAAGTGAAAAACCAGTTGTATTCTGAGTGATTAATACCAGTGATCAAAGTGAAAATGAGGCTTAGCAGAATAAAAAGGTTAGAATTAAATGGCTTGGTTTGCTTTGTTGCATTCACGAGAGGCCTTAGGCCTCAAGGTGGGAATTTGAGGCAATGGCACCTCCAGCCAGGCTGCCTGCTGCTCTCGGCACTGGGAGGTCATGCTCTTCCCTTGCAGTGTGTTCACTGAGTCACCCAGAAAATCCACAGCTTATTTTTGCAAAGGTCGAATTTAGTTTCACATTTTAAGTGTCTCTGTAGGGTTAAAGAACATAACAAACCTATTTGGACAGAGTTTGGATTCCTCCTGCTGTTTGCATTAATCAGCAGATACAGGAAGAAAATAAGTAAAATAGTCCAGGATTTTTCAGAGCACTCTAAAAACTTGGACTAATCTTTTCCTGTTGTACTCCTTACTCAGTGGTAGAGATTCTAATGAGTAAGAGAGGTGAACATTGCAGTAAAATACTAAACAGAGCCTGCCGTATACCTGGCTATATTCAGACAGCTCTTATCTGCCCCTAAGCTCCTATGAACTCATCTTGATCACCAAGACGGGACTTTCTTACTGACCTTTTTGCTCAGAGCACTGTGTAACCAAGGTAGTGGGTAAATATATGCAGCATTCTATGCAAACCTTTCTCCCTCCCAGTTATCTGCCCACTGTAATGTAGTTCCTTCCTTTCTACAGGTGAATGCCCTGGATGGTTACAACCGAACAGCCCTCCACTACGCTGCGGAAAAAGATGAGGCTTGTGTGGAGGTCCTGTTGGAATATGGCGCAAACCCCAATGCTCTGGATGGCAACAGAGATACCCCCCTTCACTGGGCAGCCTTTAAGAACAATGCTGAGTGTGTGCGGGCTCTCCTGGAGAGCGGGGCCTCTGTCAACGCCCTGGATTACAACAATGATACACCTCTCAGCTGGGCTGCCATGAAGGGAAATCTGGAGAGCATTAGCGTCCTTCTTGATTATGGTGCCGAGGTCAGAGTCATCAACCTAAAAGGCCAGACACCCATCTCTCGCCTGGTGGCTCTGCTGGTAAGAGGACTTGGAACAGAGAAAGAGGACTCCTGCTTTGAGCTCCTCCACAGAGCTGTTGGACACTTCGAATTAAGGAAAAATGGCACCATGCCACGAGAAGTGGCCAAAGACCAGCAGCTGTGCGAAAAACTGACTCTGTTGTGCTCAGCACCAGGAACTCTAAAAACACTCTCCCGCTATGCTGTGCGCCGTAGCCTGGGTCTCCAGTATCTACCTGATGCAGTGAAGGGTCTCCCACTGCCAGCATCTTTGAAGGAATACCTGTTACTTATAGAATAGCCTGGAGGCCACTCTGGGTGAGGTTTTCCCTCTAGTACTGTCTCTTTGTCATGGAACAACGAAAAGAACGTGTTCCTTTTGTGTGGTTTTTATATATTTTGAGACGTGTCACAGCACTAATATACATACCACCTCCTCTCCTATACCAAGCAACCAAAAACCTAAAGAAATCCCTCACTTTTGTTTGCTGTTTTGTTGCTTAGTTGGCTTTTTATATTGCACCCTGCAAAAGGTCTCCCCCACCCTCCCCTTTAGGACACTTTAAAGTCAACAGTGCAACTAAATTTCCCTAGGAAGATGGGAAGTGTTGAGAGTATGTGGTCTTCCTTTGGGAACATGATTTAGCATGGCAGAAGACCTCCTTCTAGAAAGTTCTTTAGTTCATCTGTGAAGAAGTTTAAGAATAATCACAGTTCCAGTTAACAAGAATTATGTCCTAAGGATGAACCTGACTCAAATTAGGCATTCAGAGAGGACTGGCTTCTTTCTCCTCACCACAAGTCTTTGCCTTTTTCCAGAGTAGAAAAGATGCAGCCATATTATTTCACAAATATATCTTGCTGCTCCCCACATAGAAGATATACAGGTTCATAGCAGTCATAAAAACTCCTAAGATTCCTGAACCATTCTTCTAATGTGGCTTTTTCTCTCCCTGAAAACCAATTTGCATTAACCAGCTAAGCATGAATTTTCTACACCTTAGATGAAAGTGTCTGCTTTAGCACAGGAAAATGGGCTAGGCTCTTTTCCCATGATCTTCATTCCATATGGAAAGGGCTTTGCTAAGAGTTGGAGTTGGTTTTCTTTCCACTACTTTTGCTTTTTAGTGAGCCATAGCACTGGTAGGAGACAGGGAGTAGAGAGGGAATGGGAAAGAATATAAAAGCTGCCTTTGAGTTGGCCCACCCACATAAAGACCTGTTCAGTGAGAATTCTTCCTTTTCATGTTCTTAAACTAGATCAAGTTGATTCTGATCTTAAATGATCTGTATGCAAGTTTGAAAAGTGCTCTTTTAAAAAGAGCTGGCTGGAAACTACACACACACAAAATGAATAGACTCTTCTGACACAGCAAACTTGAAAAAGTATGCCTGCTTTTGTCCTTTTTTGCTGTTGCTGGGTTTTGCCCATTTAAAAAGAATAAATAATTCTAAAAGCAAGTTTGGCAGCTTCTACTGTTTCTCTTCTCCTCTTCCTGTTCAGCCCATTTATTAGGGACTGTTTACTGCTGGGATCTTCAGTGTGCCTTCCCTCCTCCCCTCAGCAAGCAGTTCTGGGCACGAGCGAACAGGACAGCCAGCCGCGCCACAGCATCTGAAGCTTCCCTCCCCTTCCTTGTGGATCCCCTTTTTCCAGATCTGGAGTTTCTGCTTTGATCTTCGATCTCAGCTTCAGGGGGTAGCACAGCAGAATACCACCTGCCTAGCATGCACAAGACCCTGCTTCAGTTGCCAGCACCACCAACCAAGGAGAAAAAGGGGGCCGAAGAGATGGCTAAGCAGTCAGCACTGGCTGCTCTTGCAGAGGACCTGGGTTCAGCCCCAACAAAAGCAACAAAAAGAAAAAAAATGGTACACATTAAATCACCAAGGAAACTGTCAGGAAACACAGATGCAAGATTTCACCCTACAATAACTGCTTAGCATTTCTGGGGCAGGGCTGGGGCACTGTGTTTCTTCAGTTGCTTCTGAGTATAACCAGGAATTCAATGCACTACTTCAGGCAGTGGTTTTCAAACCCAGCAATTAACTATTAAAAGCCCAGTAGAGAAATTTTGTTGTTGTTTCTTTGAGACAGGGTCTCCCTGTAGCACTAGCTGGCCTACAACTCAGAGATCTACCTGCCTCTGCCTCCAGAGTGCTAGGATTAAAGTCATGGGCTACTTTTTAAATGCTAAAGCCCAGGTTTCACCCCAAAGACTGGATGAATTTGTTCAAAATGGAACTAGGCACGGGCCTTTTTCGAGGCAGCCAGACATAGTCTACCACTGGGCTAGGTTTATGAACCACTCTAGATGCCATTCTGTTTCTCATAAACACTGACGATAATTTGGAAAAGAAAAAGCATTCTGTCCACATGGAAACAGACATCACCAGTGAAGTCAGTTACTTCATAATCACAGTTGGTGACTAATAAATTATGCTTCCACTATACATAACTTTAAGAAAATGGAATGTACCTCAGATTTTATTTTATTTGGTCTTTTTGAGACAGGGTCTCCCTGTAGCCCCAGCTGGCCTGGAACTTGCTATGTAGTCCAGGTTGGACTCGAACTCACAGAGATCCACCTGCCTCTGCCTCCTGAGTGCTAAAGCCATGCACTACCATGCCTGGCTGTTTTTCTTTTCTAAGTGATCTTTACTATGTTTGCAGATCATTTTATGATCCTAAAATTTTGTTCTTTACAAATTGGCATTTTTCTTCTGTGATTGACTTTTTTTTAAATATATTGTAATCTATATTAAAAATAATTTTGGAGAGGGTTTTTTTGAGACAGGGTCTCCCTGTAGCTCCAGCTGGCCTGGAACTCTCTATAGACCAGGCTTACCTTGAACTCACAAAGATCCTTCTGCCTCTGCCTCCCAAGTGCTGGGATTAAAAGAATGCACCACCACACCTGGCATAAAAATATTTTTAACAATAAAAAAAAGAAAGCTGGTATATTAAAGAATGCCCGAGCTTTCATTTCACTTTTATAGTCTATATGGATGTTTGGATTTGAGTAGCATGGTGAGGAGGAGGCTTAAAGAATGAGGATGGGTTTTAAGGTCAGTTTGACTCCCAGTTTTTTAGGCTTGAAGACCTAAGAGACATTACTTAATAACTCGGAGCCAGTGTCCTTGTCTCTGAAGTGAATTGTCACCACTTCCTTCATAAAGCTATGTTTAGGATTCAATGATAACACGTAAAATGCCCAGTAGAAAACTGGATGTTTATTGTTAATTTCTCTTGCCTTTAAAGAACTTCAAAGAGCTGCTTTAACTCCCAACTCTGGCAACAAGCCTTCCTAGTCACTTCTGAGAACCATTTTAAGGCCATGAGAGCAATATTTCAGACAGCCAGACACCTATTATAATACTGTGAATATCTTTTCCTGCTTCAACAGGCAAAGGAGGGAACTGTATGGGTTTCCTCCTTGGGAGGAGGGGACATATCTGTCCTGAGCCACAATCTGGTCTATGGAGGCTAATCTTAACCTGGCATTAAAAACAGGACACCTGCTGTCATCCTCGATCCTGAAGCCTAAACTGAATGTGCAGAGGAATATTGAGGAGGATGCAGCAGCTACTTGGAATAGAAGACAAATTGCAGCTAGTCAGACTTGACCTCTTTCCAGGGTACACATATTCCACCCAACCCACCACAGGTCCAAAGCTGGGTGTCACTAGTGTCCAGGCTTCCAGAATATACATGTCTCTCCTACAGAGATTCTGGATGGAGTCTGGCTTTCATCCAAGCAACAGTCCAGAGTTAAAGTTGAAAAGGAGGAATGCTGAGTTAAGGTGTGGAGATGATGGGATGGCTGGGGAAAACCAAGCCTGGGTAGTAAGTATATGATCAAGAAGCAAAACATAACCTCATGCTTGGGGAGAGAGATAGGAGAATCCTCTTGCAGAGAATTTGCTGCTAGAGGGACGAGTGGAAGATGGGTGGGAGGGTCAGTATCCTGTGTTCTAGGACACTATACACAGTCAAGAGATGCTGCAGAAAAATGCTGCAACAAGATGAAGTGCACATGATAATCATGTGGGCTGTTTTCTCCCAGAGTTCTGTCCAAGTAGGTCTGTACATGAGGCTGACAGTACAGCACTCCCCTGGTGAAGATGAGAACAGGAGAACCGGAAGCACAGTGACCAATTGGCGTTTATTAGTGTAGTTACAGCTCGTCACTGTAGTAGAGTAAATGAACGAGGACTCTTCGTTATCATAAAGAAATAAATAAAGCTTATTTTTAGGAAAATTCTAACAGAGTAGCTGAAATCTAGCAATAGTACTAGAGGAGTCCAGCTGTGTGGCAGATGAAGCTGGGGTAGAAGTAACAATAAACTCCACCTAGAAGGATATTCCACTCACTGCCCCCCCCAGCTCCTGGCCACAGCTGATCATGGTTTGCAGGTACAGAGTACAAGAAAACCTAATGGGTGGGGGATGGGGTGAAAACACTGAGAAATCATGGACTTAGATCTACCAGGGGGTGAGCTGACCCATAATGAGATAATCTCTTCCCCTCACTCCAAAGAGGTCTAGACAGCAGCTTCCCCAGACCGCTTCCGAGAGATGTGTTCCAGGTGGGCGTGGTCAGAGGTGTCCAAATCAATCTCATACTTGGCTAGGATTTTGAGGATAGGCCTCAGCTTCAGCCACCACTGTTCCTTGGGAATTCGGTGCCTACAGAGGAACAGAGCAGACAGTGACTTACTGTGACCCAGCAAACTTCTACCAAAGGTTTATGGGAAGATGTTGGCAAGAAGGTAGAAGATTTAGGGTCTGAGCATCAAATGTAAAGTGGGCGAGACTACAGGTATTATCGCTAAAAAAACCAGACCCATTAAAGACAGTGAAGAAGCCGTGAGAGTACAGCTTGACATCAGCAGGGAGAGGTCCATTCGGGAATGGAATTACTTACTCAAAATCTGTCTGATCCTTCAGTTCAGTCACTGGTTGAAAGACCAAGGCCCTCTTCCGCATCCCCAGAACACAACCTGAGTCAGGAGAATTGGCGAAGATCCGCCCTGAAATAAAGGTTGGTTAATTACTCTCTAAATTGTGGAGTCAACTTCTGAAGAGGGGGCTCACTTCCTAGCCCGCCTACCGTTGCGGTAACTCTCTTTGATTTTCCCAGACATCCAGTTCATAGCCTTAGCACCCATCTTGGTGGCAAAATTCCTGTCAAAGGGAGTTGGGCTTCCTCCCTAGGAGGGAAAAATATAACAATTAGAGGAAAAGACTCTAACAAAGTAAAAGATACCTAAACATACAGAAAAGAACGGATCCTGGATTTCTAGGAATCTCGAAGAATAACCATGAAAGGACACCTGAGAGAGTGCAAGGACCCAAGGCAAGCCGGCCCTTTACCAAGCAGCAGGACAGCTAAAGGAAGTAATCACACAGTGCTCTCGTTCAGCACCACAGTTGCCAGACTCCATGTTAGAGTTGGCTACAGCTCAATTCTCTGTTGCTTTTTAGCCTAATGACGTGATTAGTGATAGAGATATTCTGTATGCCCTAATCTAGCTGGTTCATGTACAACCTCAGAATACTATATCAGTTTTCCTCTGAACTAGAAGGCAATTGGGAGGCGAAAGGAAGGAAAGGACTGTATACATTGCTGCAGGAGCTGGTATGGTCCCTGGTTCTAAGATATTGAGAATTCCTTTGTTCACAAAGAAATATCAGTGTTGAAAAGACCTCAGCTCAGAATACATTTGGGACTAGTAGTTCTACCCATAAATGAGGTCTACCTTGGGTAGGGCTGAGAGTTAGTAGTAGAAAGGAAGTCCTTTCCCCCAAAGCCCCAGTTAGTGAAAATGGAGCCTAACACCAGTGAGTGCAGACACTGGAACCTCGTGAGAGTCTCCTGCTGTGGTAAGAAAAGCACCTGACTGGGCTCATTTTGATGAATGGTCCTTTGACCGCTGTTGTTTTTTCTTTTTCCTCTCCAGACCTCACTTTCCTCATCAGAATCAGTGGTTCTCAGCGAGAGAGGGCTTTGTCGGGGGGGGGGGGGGGGCGGATTTCTGGCAGAGTCCAGGGATGCTGCTACGCTCCCACAAGGCACAGAATAGCCACCCCACAGCAAAAAATACCTAGGCCCCAACAGCAGTGACACCAAGGCTGTTCACCTCTGGGTGCTGTGATGTCAGGACCCAACCTTGGTCTGGTGGCACTGATCCCCTAGGAGGCTGGAGAAGGCCTAGGGAGGCCACCTGGCTAGGTGGAGGCCATGTCTGGGTGTCTTCCCTACCTGCTGCATGTGGCCAAGCACATTCTTCCTGCTGTCGAAGATGCCCTTGCCCTCCTCAGAATAGAGGTTGAAAATGAAGTCGGTGGTGTAGTTCTCATTGCACTTCTCATTCCTGCCGGACAAAAGCCTGTCACTCCAGCCAAGCCTGTGCCTCTTCGTCCCCACTTCGTGCTTTTGTAGGCTGTTAATTTCCTACCTCATCCCAAGGTTTGGAGGAAAGGCTCCTCCACCCCCCTCTATACAGATTCCTCGGGGTAGCACAACCATGGATCCATTCTATGGATTAGGGCCAAAGCCTGACTAGTTTTTCTTCACTTAGGAGCAAATTGTAGATAGGTTACCTTAGCACCAAGCCTCTTTTCACAGTTGTTTTCATCTTTTGCACCAGATGTTCAACATTCGCCTAAAAATAAAACAGTAACTCCTAAGCTTAGCTGGGATTGGTAAGGGTGGACAAGCAATTTGTCCTTCAAAACCAGGCCTAAGAGAGGGGAGGGCTTGAACTGGGCTTGTGTCCTTTAAGAAGCTTAGTGCAGATGGAACTTTAAAAGGCCTGAAATGAGACAGGCAGAACTGAGAGAGAGAGAGAGAGAGAGAGAGAGAGAGAGAGAGAGAGAGAGAGAGAAAGAGAGAGAGATCAGAGAAGCCTCGGTGACTGCCCATCACCCTGTCCAGGAGTTTATGGTTCCCCCTTCCCTCAGAGAGCTGACTGCTTACAGCATGGACTTTTAGTCTTGACATGGGTTGCTTGTATATAAAGCAGTGACTCAGCTGTCAGGAATGTGTTCCTTCATCTGAGCCTCGAGTTGGGCATGAAAGCAGCAGACTCCCACCCTTGGCAGGGGTTGGCCCGGCTCCTGAGCTGGGAGCTCCCTCAGCCTGCTGCCCTCAGCCTCCATTT
The DNA here is from genome assembly GCA_009823505.1 of Rhizomys pruinosus. Taxonomy (NCBI): domain Eukaryota; kingdom Metazoa; phylum Chordata; class Mammalia; order Rodentia; family Spalacidae; genus Rhizomys; species Rhizomys pruinosus. Next base: position 1,657,095 of record VZQC01015009.1, read on the forward strand.
GTAGCTTTCTTCTCCTTCAGTGATCTCAAAACTGGAAAAATAAGGATCATTTGATCCTGAAGTATACAACCTTCCCCAGAGACAAAAGATGTCCCTCAAAATGGCACTGAGGGAAATTTGGAGGGGAGAAAGGATCACTGAGTGCCCGAGCAGGTAAACTACCTGCTCACTTAGGAGTTCTGAAGCCTGAAGCCTCTCTAACCTTTTCTGTTCACATGTGATATGGAGGTGTTACCTTCCCATGAATGTGGTGAAGACAAAATGCAAAACCACATAGAGGGCTTAAAAGCAATGCCAAGATAGTAGTTGTGGTCACGCACGTGAGGCTGCACTGGAGACCTGCAGGAAGCCCCTTGAAGGGCTCTGTGGGCCCAGTGGCTCCATCCTCACCCTGACCTCTCATAGCTCTAGTTACTGTGTCGGGGAGATTCGGGGGATAGACTGAACAGGGGGAGATGCAGAGCAGGCTCTGGCAGCCAGCTGTCTACCTGGAGGTCTCGAATGGTGAAAGGCTCTTCAAAGATGTAGGCAGCGTCAGCCCCTGCTGCCAGGCCTGCCATGGTGGCCAGGTAGCCACAGTAGCCGCCCATAGTCTCAATGATAAAGACTCGACGCTTGGTGCCTGCTGCTGACTGCTTGATTCGGTCACAAGTCTGTAAAGACAATAGGAAACAGAAAGAAGGGGTCAGAGGTCTGATTCTTGGTCCTTCCTAAGCCCTTTTCATTAATTCAACTCCAGAACTATAGCCTTCAGGGCCAGCAGGCTCTCTAGACATCATCGCAGTCCTATATTCCTGGGAAGGAAGCGATACCCATCCTAAATGTTGCTCAGAACAGGGAAGTTAAAATCTATAACCTCAGAAAACAGAACATAACAAACCATTTGGTAACATTTGATGTATGTCTAGATGAGGAGAGTGAATTCCATTGAAGTCTGTATGGATGCCTGGGCCTGAGAAGTATTTTTCACACACTGCCATTCACATGGTACTAAAGAAGCTCACACTGCAGGACCAGAGCAGTAACCCCGGCTAAAGGGGAGAGCAGGTGGCGGTGGGTTCTCACCGTGCAGATGGTATTGAGTGCTGTGTCAGCCCCAATGCTGAAGTCTGACCCAGGGACATTGTTGGAAACCGTAGCAGGAATGACGACGAATGGGATGCAGAGCTCATCAAACTGCTTCCTGCCTTCCATCAGCTCCAGGCCCCCTGTGTAAGCCTAAAAAGAGAGCATCAGGGCAGCTGTGGGAAGATGGGAAGGTGGGAGGGAGAAAGGAAGAAATGGTGGCAAGACTCACCTCAAAGCCCCCGATGATGACAAGGCCCTGGATGTTAAACTTGGTTATGTTGGCACTGATCTGTTCAAAGTTCTTCTTGGGCAGAGTCCTGGTTGACCAGAAGCAGGGAGCGAGGAGTGGGAAATGGGGGAGAGGGGAGACGGAAAGATAGAAAAGTTAGAGCTGTAAAGTGCTTTACTTATAATATCTGGACTTGTGCCCTGGTTCTCCCACACACTCTCACACAATTCTAGAATACATAATGGAGCTCTTAAATTGTCAAATGTGCAATGGATGTGTGGGTGGGCCTGTCTGTCATCACTAAAGATATCACTGAAGAGTAGTAGATGTAGGCCCTGTTCTAACAGACTGATGCCCGCAATCCAGGGCATCTTGAAAGGGTGACTGGAGGAGGTACTCCCACACCACTTACCTTTTAGTCCCAAGTTTGGAACCACCTTGACCAGTCCAGCCCCCAACATAGCTCCAACCAGCTTCTTCAATCTGCAGGGAAAGGTCACACATTCTGCATTACGGCTAGAGCGGCAGAGGTCCATATAGGACTGATGCCACTTTTTGAGCTCTGACCTCACTCAGTCCCCCTTGGCTGGAGGATAATGACCAGAAACTGGCTTTTTCCCCCATGGACTGAACTTCTTTCCCTCTTACTCATTTGGAAATATTAAGCACCTATTTATGGCAGGCACTATGCTTTGGGACAAAGAATTAAATAAGATGTGGTATTTGAAAAGGTTCACTCTAGTGGTTCCTACCCATTCTTGTTGCCCTAAATTAAATATTCTCCCTGGAGAGAAGAGAGAGTTAGCATGCACTAAGGAAGGAAAGACAATCGACTGGTCACCCTGCTACACTGACTTTCCCATAGCTACTCAATGGCCCAGAAAATGTGTGTGCCCTTCTTCCTTCGCATTTCCGTACCTGCCCTTTGGCCAGGCCCTCAAAGCCATCATGTACAACCAGCACTCGGTTGCCCTGGATCAGGCCGATCCTCACAGTGGAGCGAACCGCAGCATTCATGCCTGCAGCTGGAGCCCCCACATTCATCACAGCCACTGTATGTAATCCGCCCTGTACAGAAGGAGAGGGGAAAGGAAGAGAGAAGCCCCCACAGTGGGGAGGTCAGCAAGAGAGGTACAACTCTGGCCCTTACCGTGTTCGGGTTAGGACAAGCTAGCACAGCTGCTACTTTATTCCACAGAAGCAAAATTCTTTACAAGTCAACAAATAAAGCCAGGTGTCATCATTATATAACAAATAAGCGTTCATAAGAGTCCTTACAGAGCAGTGTTTTCCAAAATGTGATACTTGGCCCACTCATGAAGCTTATTAAACAGCACATTCCCGCCTCTCGCCCCACATCTGACTCAGCTAAGGAAAGGACCCAGGAATCTGCCTACTTAATAAGTAACCCCAATAATTCAGTAAATACTTAGAATCACTCCTTCAATGGAAAGGATGACTTAGACTGAGCTAGGTATGAATATTCCCACAGGATCAAAGCCCTGTCTCCTGTTTTCTGCACGCTCCCCTGCCAATCCTGAATATGAGTCTTGCATTAGAGACATCCAGAACAGGACGAGAACATGAGGCTAGCCCGCATCTGGGACGGCTAACAGAAAGTCGGAACACAGGGCAGGGGCCCAGCACTCAAGATTATGGAGTAGGGACAAAAATCATGGCAAGGCTAAGGTTGGGTTGGCTGTGAAAAACACTTCGTAAAGAGAAAGACAGAGGGAAAGACAGGGTGAAGAGAAGGGACAAATTGCCAGTACCTTAGAGACTGGGGGTCTAACATGAGCTAGAAGCTTGTATACCTCCCAGTTGTTCATGAAGCTCCTAGAAAAAAAGGACAAAGAGAGCAGCGTGCTTTCAGACGACTCTCCACGGCACGCTGCCAGAGGAATCCAGGTCAGGAGCTGAGTCTAAGAATGAACTTCCACAGGGTAAACCTCTGAGGACCTAACCGGCAGATCAGGGACTAGGCAGGGGCTTGCAAAGAGGCCACTCATTCACCAAACACTCCCAGAGGCACTCTTCTCCCAAGTGCTCCGTTCAGCACATGAAAGTGCTCTGTACCTAACAGACGGGATCCACATCTAGAAATAACAGACTGTAGTAAAAGGTTGTCTCCAGGGCGGTCACCCCTGAGAGGAACTGAGCCTTCTGGTCACCTCACAAGTGACTTTCTTGGGGAAGAAATTGTTGCAGAGACAATAAGAAAAGGCAGCTCCTGTTTTAGGCCTAGAGCCATACAGATTTTTGGATTCATTCTGGTATCTGATTGCTGTAGGCAGTCAGTCAGCTACTGGTCATTTCCTCACCGGCCTCTCAGCTTCATGGCCTCATCAAACCTCTTTTCATCCATGGCCTTGGTCACGTCTTTGGTCTGAGGGAGGAACACAGCAACAAAACAGTCATAACTCAAAGGCAAGGCTCTGTGTGGCTTGATCTCTTTGGATGGGATCCCTCCCCCCTTTTCTATTAAGTTATTCTTAATTTTTCTCTTTAGTTATTCTTAATTTTTCCAAGTGATGAACAGAATAAAAAGGGACTAAATCCGTGCTCTGTTTACTAGAATTCTGGGAAGGCAGAGGAGTGTGTGTACATCTTCCCCCATTCTACTCAGGTCCCAGCCTCTGAACTACTGCATAAATGAAGAGACTCTACGGGTAATCAGGAAGAAGAAAGTGATCCCTGCCATGTGCTGCTCAAGCACTGACTTCTGCTTGAGCTTTAGCTTCTCAGCTTTTGGAGATGCGGTTTCAGACATAGCTGCAGGACATTGGGATTCTCAAGTCTCTGGCCTGAAAATAAGGAGTATTCAGGCAGCCCCAACAATCAGAACCAACACTCTACTTCAGCAACCAGCCACAGTATTCGTACTGTGTATCAAAGGAGTGGCTAGCCTAGAGTAGAGAACCCAACATTTCCCAGGTATTGTGTCAAATGCATTACATCTTCTCTCCAGTCCTCATTACCCTCAAGGTGAGTATAGTTACCCTGTTAGAGTTGATATCATATAGAGACAAAATGACAGCCAGAACTGAATAATTAGCATTCCTCAAATTTGTTTGTTTGTTTTATGGGTATGAGTGTACTGTCTGCATGTAGGTTGGTGCACCCATGTCATGCAAAGCAGCAGAGATCAGAAGAGGGTGTCGGATTCCCCTGGAACTGCAGTTAAAGACGGTTCTTAGCCACCATGTGGGTGCTGGGAATCGAACCCGGGTCCTCTGCAAGAGCAGTCGGTGCTCTTAACTGCTGAGCTATCTCTCCAGCCCCAGCATTCTTCAAGTTTTAATACTGTTAAGAAGGGCACTGCATTTCTTTTCCAATAACAGCATGACAAATGGTTTGAGGGAGGCTCTTATAAATCCTGGTTTTCTCATTACAAGGAGGTGTGTGACCTTCCATCTTTAGGACTATTTTACAGATGAGGGAACTGATGGTTAGCAGAAAGGTAAAAGCTCCTGAAATTAGAGGGATTCCAGGAGCCATATGTGTCCATGTTTCTACTGTGCCATCTGCCTTTCCATCTGTTCCTGTACAGCGACCACAGAAGCTGGTCTTAGGTCCCATGAGTTTGTATAAGACTAAGAAGTGAGATGGGATCAGTACTTACCACCTGGACACACTCCATGAGAGGCAGGCGCACAGCCTGGTTACCAGAGAGGCTCACCACACAGGCTGGAGTATCTGGGGTCCCCTCCAAAAGTGCCATCACTGCTTCCACACCCATCCTGCTGCCCTGCAGGGAACAAAGAATCTGGCTTAGACCTCCTTTCTTAGCTCAACTAAGAGTCAAGATGCTCGGGGCCCTTTCCAAGTCACAGGCAGTCCTGTGATAGTCACAGGACTGACCTCTATATCTAGAAACTGCACCTAAGCACTGTGCTTTACCTCCCCACTCAGATTTCATCTAAAGCTTGATGACCCTGTCCTCTCATCATCAGAACCCCAAGGGTTCTACCTGGCTCCAGAGAAACATGTCCACAGCATACAGTAATCAATAGAATTATTGGAGCTTAACAATATTAATATTCGCTTCTTACTTATAAAGAAGTAGATCGCCTTTCTTCTGAGTGAAATGGAGTAAGAAAGAGCAAACTGCATCTAAGGGTGGAGCCCAGTAACCTCACTGCTGCTTTGAGCTCTAAGATGTTGGTCTTCACTACTAGGGGAGCGACTGCCTGCCACCATTGTTGTAAGAGAACACTCCAGGGTGTAGGAAGGGGTGAAGACCACTGCAGTCTACAGGCTGCTGGAGGCTCAGCATGACTAATGGTAATAAGCCTTCCAGGAGCAGAACAGCAAGGTTTCGGGTTCTACGGCATGAGGACCACAGAGTTCTATGACTTACCAGGATCCGGTCAAAGGCTGATGGTGTTCCACCCCGCTGCACATGCCCCAAAACAGTGACTCGGGTGTCATATCCCAGACGCTTTACCACCAGCTGAAAGGACCAAGAAAGAGACACACAATGACAAGGGAGAAAATAGACAGGGACTTCTTTAATTAAACCATGAAGGAAACCTTGTAACAGTTCTAAATGGGAAGAAAATGGGAACAGAGGACCTGGAGAGCTGCGCGCAGAACCAAGGGAAGACACAGTGTCATAAGCCTCAGAAACCACCCAAAGAATGGCCAGGCCTGCCGCAGGGAGACGCTCTCTGCGCTTCACTCCCGCTTACATTCTTGATGTCTTCTGAGGTGATTGGTTTTCCATTCTTGTCGATTGCACCCTCAGCGACAATGATGATGTTGAGACGAGAACCACGAGTCCTCGTCTGGTCAAGAACAAAAGGAAGAGAGGTTAGGCAATTAGACAGGAAATAGATCACCCATGAATTACAGTGGGATTTTTTTTTTAAGGGCAAGATAAAGTTCTGGTACCTCAGTGAGCCGACGACAAAGGTGTTCTTCCCAGTCATCATCTGGTGGACATTCAGGAATAAAAACCCAGTCAGCCCCACAGGACAGAGAGGTGACAAGGGCCAGGTATCTGAGGCGAGAGCCAGAAGCACAAAGTAGGAATTGTCATATTCCACAAATAGCCGCATCGCCCCTCCCAAGGTCGCCTGGTCCTCAGAGCTGATGAAAGGTCTGGGGATCTTGCACTTCACTCTTAAGGCAAATGAACCCTGGGCCTGCCCATGAGATGCTGTCCCTGAACCACTGCCCACTGGCTTCCTATGTCAGAGACTGTCAATCCTTTCACACTGTGAAAGCATGTATAGAGAAGAATGTTGACCAGACACATGGCCGTCGTCTCTCCAGTAATCGGCTCTGTGGGTGTGAGGGGGAGGTCTCGAGGCCTGTGCTTTGCTTCCCTTTATAGGCGAGATCACAGCTGAGGAGCCTACGAGGTCCAGCTACCTGGGTATTGTTGGCTCGATTGACGATGACTGCTGTGGCAATGACATGACCATGTCATGCATGTGATAGCATGTATAGAGAGTCAGGGAGACAGAGCAGAGGCAGGGAAATGACCAGGGCACTATGTGGAGCCTGTATATGTCCAGATCTTCTACCACTCAGACCCCCCTGGATGCTCGAGGAAGTGGAAAGGGCCACTTCTGGGTGCATAGAATAGGTGAGTCAGGATGAGGATCTTACCCACAGTGGCGACCCATCACTTCCAACACAAACGTCCTCTGATGGCTGCAAGAGAAAGTCAGGATTTACACAGTGTGTGTGTGTGTGTGTGTGTGTGTGTGTGTGTGTGTGTCCCTACGGTCAGGATCAAGACACCATCCATTCCTAGGCTACTTAACCTCTGGGAGGTGCACTTATGCAGCTAGCTAGCCCTCCAGTAGATTTCCTGAGAGACAAGGGAGACCTGGAAGAAACATTATAGCCACAGGGTATCCTGTCTTAGGTCAGCACAGAGACCCCACTCCAGAAAAGGAGCAAAGGAGCGGAAATAGAGAGGAGGTACGTATGGGACTAAACGGGAGTCCAGCACGATTCCCTGGAGTGAACGGCAGCCCTCTGCCTTCCCAGCTCCCGCACTGCCTTTCCACCACTGCTGCTTATGACGTCTATGGAGGCGACTCTGCATCTCAGACTACGGGTTTCCCACATCTGCCTTAGCCTAGACCCCAACCATGTAGGAGATACAGGGATTTGAGGCCCCAGAACAACACGCTGATATGGCAAACAGCAACTCTGTTTTTTAGTATTTTTTACTGTTTTTATTTTATGTGTATGAGTATATTGCCTCCGTGTGTGTGTGTGTGTGTGTGTGTGTGTGTGTGTGTGTATAAGTGCACCCATAACCCATATTGCGCAATGCCTGTGGAGTCAGAAGAAGGCATCATATCCCCTGGAACTGGAGTTAGAGATGGTTGTAAGCCACCATGTGGGTGCTGGGAATTGAATTTGGATCCTCTGCAAGAGCAGCCAGTGCTCTTAACCCCTGAACCATCTCTCCAGCCCCCTCAAGGGGCTGACGGAGCAGGACAACTACAGTGCCTTGGGGTGATCCTTAGTCAGAAACAAGTATTCTGCCTCCAGAAAAGCAGTCCTGGAGACTACAGCGCGAACGTTTCCATTCTCGCTGACTCAGCGCTGGCCTATCAGCGACACCCCTCCTCCGCCTCTTTCCTAAATGCTCTTACCTCTGAGCAGTGGTGGTGATGGCGTCTACAATCTCTACAATCCGGTGCAAGGCAGAGTCAGTGCCAATGGTCATGTCAGTGCCACAGAAGTCGTTGTCAATCGAGCCGACAAGACCCACAATGTTCAGGTAGCTGGACCTCGTAGCCTCCTCAGCTGTGATCTTACCTATAAAGGGAAACAAAGCACAGGCCTCGAGACCTCCCCCTCACACCCACAGAGCCGATTACTGGAGAGACGACGGCCATGTGTCCACACACATTCTCACAAAAAGCAATACTGGTTTTTTGTTAAAAATGTCTTGGGTGGGCATGGTGACGCACGCCTTTAATCCTAGCACTCGGGAGGTAGAGGCAGGCAGATCTTTGTGAGTTCAAGGCCAGCCTGGTCTACAGAGCAAGTTCCAGGACAGCTGGGGCTTCAGGGAGACCCTGTCTCGAAAAGACCAAAAAAAAAATTCTTACCAGATTTCTGGAGGTCATTCAGCAAGTCACTCCACTCAGAACGAAACGTGTCTGCCCCAGTGAGGCTGCCATCACCCCCAATGACACAAAGATTGGTAATTCCACGCTTTACTAGGTTGTGGGCAGCTCGGAGTCGTCCTTCTCGCTCCCGAAAGTCCTTGCATCGGGCACTTCCAATCACTGTGCCTCCCTTTGGGGCAGAGGTAGAAGATAGCTCCTCAGATGACACAGCCAAATTTGGCCTTAACATACTGAGACTTCCCCAGTTCCAACACAGTGACAGACTGACATAACCACACCACTCCCTAGAAGTTCTATGACATTCTTAAATCATTTGTCCCTTACAAAGGAAAGGAAAATGATGTGGGTTAAGACATCATAGTGTCAGGGCTGGAGAGATGGCCTAGCAGTTAAGAGCACCAACCACTCTTGCAGAGGACCCGGGTTCGATCCCCAGCACCCACATGGCAGCAAAGAACCATTTTTAACTCCAGTTCCAGGGGAATCCGACATCCTCTTCTGACCTCCGTGGCATTGCACAACACGGGTGCACAAACCTACATGCAGTCAGTACATTCGTACACATAAAAAATAAATAAAATTTAAAAAAAGACATCATAGTGTCAAACTGTCAAACACATTTTTATTTAATTTTTTAAAAAAATTTTATGTGTATGAGTATATTGCCTGTATATAAGTGCATCTGTTTTTATTTTTTTATTAATTTTATTTATTTTTGTATGTGTATGAATGTACTGTCTGCATGCAAGTTTGCGCACCCATGTCGTGCAATGCCGCGGAGGTCAGAAGAGGGTCTCGGATTCCCCCAGAACTGGAGTTCTCCTGGAATTGGAGTTTCAGACAGTTCTCAGCCGCCATGTGGGTGCTGGGGATTGAACCCGGGTCCTCTGCAAGAGTGGTTGGCGCTCTTAACCGCTAGGCCATCTCTCCAGCCCTATTTTTATATATTTTTATATATTTACAATGTACCTCTTTAAAAAAATGTTTATTTTTAATATATGTTATGACTGCATGTATGTAAGTGCATCAGTATTGTGCAGTGCCTCTGGAGTCAGAAGAGGGCACTGGATCCCCTGGAACTAGAGTTACAGATGGTTTCAGTTGCCGTGTGGGTGCTGGGATTCAAACCCAGGTCTTCTGCAAAGCTCCTCACTGCTGAGCCATCCCTCATTACACATTTTTTTTTTTTTTTTTGTCTTTTTGAGACAGGGTCTCCCTGTAGCCCCAGCGGCCTGGAAGTCATGGAGATCATCTGCCTCTGCCTCCCAAGTGCTGGAATTAAAGGCATGCACCACCATGCCCAGCTCATTATACATCTTAAGAGACTACTAATTCAACCATTTCGTTGAAGATTTTATCATCAAAGTGACAACTTTCAAAAGAATAAGGGAATACATATATGTTAAGTTCTAGAATTATCTCCATCTTTCAGATCTTAGAAGTATAAGAAGTAGCACTGACTTCAGTCTTTAAGCTTTTTTCCTAGTGGCCTGACATTATTGGGTTATATCCAAATTATTATTAGGAACTCATCCCAATATGCTTGATGGTATCTTTTCCTCTGGGACACAGTGAGATTTCAAACTAGGATTACTCGCACACTGCCAGGTTGCTCCCCTTGGTTCCCTGGGGTCCATGGTACAATGGCAGGAGCCCCAATATCCAGGTAGTCACAGGAAGAATCACTCTAGTCATGTGTAGGAATTTACACATGACTTAATTTCCCAAGAATTTATAGATTCTTCAAGACAGGCAGGTAGACTTCAGAGAGTTCACAGTCACATAGCTCCTAGGCATCTATAACTCTTTAATGTTGGAAAGAACTTTGGTGCTTTCTCAGACCACTTTAAGGTACCATTGCCTGCATAGAGAAGGCCACTACACATTAAATGCCTTCCCAAGGGATATGTAGAGGATTTAGGTAAAGAATGGAGATACAGGGGCTGGAAAGATGGCCTAGCGGTTAAGAGCACTGACTGCTCTTGCAGAGGACCTGGGTTCGATCCCCAGCACCCACATGGCGGCTGAGAACCCAGGAGAACTCCAGTTCCAGGGGAATCCGACACCCTCTTCTGACCTCCACAGCATTGCACGACATGGGTGCACAGACCTGCATGCAGACAGTGCTTTCATATACATAGAGAAAAATAAATAATAATAATAATAATAAAAAAGAATGGAGATACAGGGGCTGGAGAGATGGCTCAGCAGTTAAGAGCACCGACTGCTCTGGCAGAGGACCTGGGTTTGATTCCCAGCACCCATATGGCAGCCAAGAACCGTCTTCAAGCCAGGCAGGGTGGCACATGCCTTTAATCCTAGCACTCAGGAGGCACAGGCAGGCGGATCTCTGAGTTCTAGGCCAACCTGGTCTACAGAGTGAGTTCCAAGCCAGCTGGGGCTATGGGGAGACCCTGTCTCAAAAAAAAGACAAAAAAATAAAAATAAAAAAGGAATGGAGATGCAACAATGTAATTTGGAAATTTTTCACTAGATCAGCAAATGGTTATAGTTCCACTATGCTAGCACAGAGTGGACAAAAATGGGAGACTTGAAGTGAGTAGCATAAAGGGCTACGGGCATGAGAAGCCCATGTTTTCCTAGGATTCTCTGAGGTTGCCTCAGTTCCCTCCTCCTTAAGTGGGTCATCACGTCTTTGTCACATAAGGACTGGCTGAGTTTAAGCTCTGCTTCTGGCTTCTATCCTCTAGTGAGGTTATTTTCAGGGCCAGACCTTCCTCGTGACCCCAGGGTAAGACCTGCTTATCATGTGCCAGTTACGAAAGTCTTGCCTGTGACCTTTTCATAAACGGCAAGCCACTCTGGAAGTACCCTCTCCACCACTGCAAGAATCCAGGGTGATGTTCGCAAATGCAAAGAGCAAAGGCCAAATATAAGCCCTTTTCTAGTCACATCCAACCAAGTGGCAGGGAACTTGGGACAGCAGAGTGGATGAGACAAGGACAGGACAAATATAGAACAGGAGCTCTCTAGAACGTACCAGCTGAAGCATCATGGAAACGCTCTCCCAGGTGGCCTCCCGGATGTGCTCGCCACCATCCACCAGGCCTTGGTAACCCTGTAGGAACCAGTACACCCATTAAGCCTCTATTGGGCTCCTCCCTACTAAATGGCAAAGACTAAGACAGAATCCCAGGGAGGAGGTCCAAGTCACATCCTCCCAATAGTGACCCCTGGATGCTTGTGAGAATATTTTATTTTAGTAAATCAGTCCCAGGAAGGACATGTCAATATTTTCAATGTTCTAGTTTCTTTCATTCTCCAAATATCCCAAATACCCTTCCTAATAGTCCATCTTAATTCCTCTTATTTTTGGCTCATCCTAGTTCTTCCAATCTTTTTCCTATTTCCCAGGAGGCCTAGAAGAGAGATGGCTTTGATAATAATAAGGGAAAAGGAGAATAGGGATATTGGAGGGAAACAGGATCAGGACTTATGAAACCACAAAACTTGACAGAAGTGTGGACAGACTACAGAAAGGAGTAGGCGAAGCCTGGAGAACTGAGAGGAGAGATCCAAGGAAGGGCGAGAGCCTCCGGAATCAGCCCAGCTCAGAACCACAGCGAGACCCTTCCCACCTGGGCTCTGCCCTGCTGATACTAGAGCTGCCATCAGGCCTCCCGTTTTTTGTTTCTTTCTGTTTGGGAGGTAGTGGAAGGAAGATGGGGAATTACTTCTGCCTTTAAACTCAACAAGCAGCACGAGGACCTAGTCTGCAAAAGTCCAGGTCCTAGCAGTCTTGCTACATAGAGTCAAAAGTGGGCAGGAATGACTCAGTGAGACAGAGAGCCAAAGAAAAGCAAACACAGCAATGAGTCAAGGAAGTAGGGAGAAGGAGGTGGGAAGTAGGTGGGAGACAGATTCATCAGAGAACCAAGAGATGGGAGGGAACCAAGGAAAGAACCAACCTCATGCACGAAGAAGACCCGGGCACCCGTAAAGATGCCAACTCGGACCACAGCCCTGACGGCAGCATTCATACCTGAAGGGAGAAGAACAAAGTCAGGGGGTGGTTACTCCCTGCAGGCAGCATCCAGTTAACGACTGGAGTGAGTCCTTTGGCCAGGATTTGCTTTTCTAGAACACTACTCTCAGTCAAGTCTTCTAGTCTCACCAATTTCAATGACCATGTTCAATGTTAATGGAGCTCTAAATACCCTATTCATTTCCCCTCCTCCAAAACCCTGCCTTTCCCAAGACCTTTCCTTGCCAGGAAAGCTGGGGGAATAATAACGATAATGATAAAGCAACCGTTTTCTTGAATGTATGTTGCTAATGTGGGCATTTTAGGACTTGGATTCAAATTTGAACTTCCTAAAGGTATTAGCCTAAAATGCCCACATTAGCACTCCAGACTATCCCATGCCTGCTAATCTCAGTGGTTATACTAGGTTTTTCTTTGCTTTCTGCACTAAATCTCGACATCCAGATTTTGGTCGCTGATGAGAGGAGACATTTTTGTGGTTAAGTGATCTGACACATTATAGTTTGCTCCCAAGTATGTTATTACTAGATAGTGGATTCTTTTAGACAGACAGACAGACAGACAGACACACACACACACACACACACACACACAGATATCATTTGAGTTGATCTATATCCCAACATGTGCCATACAGTTGTTGTTTTCTAGCTCTACATTGCCACAAGTTGTGACCAGAAGAGTCACTAGAGCCGGGCGTGGTGGTGCACGCCTTTAATCCTAGCACTCGGGAAGCAGAGGCAGGTGGATCTTTGTGAGTTCAAGACCAGCCTGGTCTACAGAGTGAGTTCCAGGACAGCTGGGGCTACAGGGAGACCCTGTCTCGAAAACACCAAAAAAAGAAAAAAAAGAGTCACTAGAGAACATACTCTCCCCATCTTCTGGCAGTCACTCATTCATCAGAGACTTGCTGACATTCTGCTCCAGCCGTGTATATTAAGATGAATATGAAAAACTCAAAAATTGCTTCTCTCAGCTTCTAATGGCAGAAAATTTTAGAACAAAACAGAGGACAGAGATGCCCCCTTCAAAGATCGTATCCTGTTCCTAGTGTAGCCATTGTGGGCATGCAGTGGGCATCCCACCAGTGTTCTACGTTAGAAGCAGTGCTATAGATATTGCATTAACCAGAAGAAAAAGGAGAGAAGAAAGTAAAAAAAGAGAAATTAGGGGCTGGAGAGATGGCCTAGCGGTTAAGAGCACCGACCGCTCTTACAGAGTACCCAGGTTTGATCCCCAGCACCCACATGGCGGCCAAGAACCGTCTGAAACTCCAATTCCAGGAGAACTCCAGTTCCAGGGGAATCCGACACCCTCTTCTGACCTCCGCGGCATTGCACGACATGGGTGCACAAACTTGCATGCAGACAGTACATTCATACACATACAGAAATAAATAAAATTAAAAAAAAAAAAAAAAAAGAAAAATTAGTTGTTGGAGTTTTTGTTGTTTAATTCAAAAAATTATTAAAATTTTTTTATTTTATGTATATGAGTTTATTGCCTGCATGGGTTCATTTCTGTCCTATCTTCTAGCATGAAGAGGAGCTAATGGTGATGTTCAAGCATCTTAAAGACAAGATAAATCAACTTCTTACCAAAGTTCTTACCAAAATATCTTTCGGATATTTCTGTTTCAATCTAAAATTTATTCTCATGGTTCTTAAGCCCTACCTGGAAAAAATCATATGCTAAAAAATAAAAGAAATTTAAAAAAGAAAAATATCATATGCTGGCAATTCCTAAAGAATCCGTACACTATTGGAAAACTGCAGTGCCAAACTAAGTCGCGAGTAATCCAGAGCTATTTACAATTAAATAAGAATGTCCTTTTTTTGTTTGTTTTTTCTCTGCTCTCTCCCTCCCTCCCCCTCCCTTCTGTAGACTGACATAGTATTTTATCACATAGCTATTCATTCCAATTGCAGGTTCATTTATTCAATGAACAAATATTAACTTAACCTATCATATTCCTGACCCCATGCTAAAACACTAAGGATACCTCAGTGAACAATAAGATCAAGAATGTGGTAACTGTCTCTAGACATGTAAAAAATTACAATATGGTAAATTGATCCCTAAAGAAGAGACTTATACAAAGCACAATACAAACAAGAATATCTAAGTCTGCCAGAAGTGGTTAGAAAACACTGTAGGTCCAGAGACCTACAGACAGCTTCTTAGTAATTCTTTTTCTCAGGTGAACAATTTGAAAAAGAGAGTTATAAGCAAGAGGAATAGCATAAATAAAGGTGAAGGTCAAGAAATAATCTTAGGTAATTCAGGATCATGAAGAATAAAAAAGTAGAATAGGAAATGATGAGATGGGAGACTATACATGAACAAGCACCCACACACCATATGAAGTTTTTTATTTTGTAGGTCTGGGTTTGATTGGAGATCTGTGGATGGATAATGGGTTTCAGAGAATCCATAAACCAAACAAATGATATGAAAAGTTCTGTGGTCACATTTTTTTTTTTTTACAGAAGAAGGTCTACACCTTTCAGGATTCTTTTAGTTTTTAGTTAATTTATTTTTTTTATTTATTCTTGTATGTATATGAATGTACTGTCTGCATGTAGGTTTGTGCACCCGTGTTGGGCAATGCCGCGGAGGTCAGAAGAGGGTGTCGGATTCCCCTGGAACTGGAGCTAAGTTCTCAGCCGCCATGTGGGTGCTAGGGATCGAACCCAGGTCCTCTGTAAGAGCAGTCGGCGCTCTTAACTGCTAGGCCATCTCTCCAGCCCCAATTTATTTTTATTTTATGTATAGGAGTGTTTTGCTTGCATGTATGGACGTGTACTATGTGCATGCATTGCCTGTAGAGGCCAGAAGACAATGTCATATCGCCTGGAACTGAAGTTACAAACAGGTTGTTGTCAGTCACCATGTGGATATTAGGAACTGAACCAGGTCCCCTGCAAGAGGAGGCAGTGTTCTTAACCACTGAGCCATTTCTCCAGCCCCATACAGTTTTCATGATTCTTAAAGAGGTCTGTAACCACTGTCATATTCAAAAATAGTTACAGATAATCAAGAATCTCTATAAGAATTTTTGAGAGTTGAGGGCTATGATGAGATCTGCATTGTTGTATGTTGGAAGAGGAGCTCCAGCAGCAGAGTGACAGAAGAGGGGTCACTGGGATTAGGAGGCTCTCTGGCACCCTAGATAAGACAAGAGAAGGGCCTCACAGGAAAAGAGGCATGTGGAGAAAAGAGATACAGGACAGAAAATACTCAGAGAACTGAGAATGAGACTTGGAAGCAGTGGGCAAAGTGATTGGATTTCACACCCTGGAGAAAAAGTGCCGGTGGAGAAAAAGGCAAAGGATTAAGCTCTGGTGCCATTAGCTTAGCTGAGGCAGGTTTGGGTTTGGGAAGGAAGGTAGGACTGGGGAATGATATGTACACATTGGGATGTGCTGAGGGTAAAGTAATTGTGGAGCATCCACATCAACTTGGAAGAGAGAATACATATGAATAGAAAGGAAATGGATATAAAACGGAACTCTGAGGAGAATCAATCATAGTTGCTAATAAGTAATAGCAAGAGAGACAAAAGAACTAGGGCTTAGTGATGTCACAGAAACCAAAAAGGGCATTTCGGAAAGAATACCACCAAATGCTGCTGACAGCTGATCTAAGGGCAAGAAGAGCAGGCTCATCAACAGGAGGCACCTGTGAGTACTGACCTCCTAGCTCACTCATGATGTCATTAAGGTCAAATCTCATGAAGACTAAGCCCATACACTTAGTTTGAATGAATCAAAACAAACAAACAAAAAAAAATCTGTACAGGGAAAGGGTTTCTCGGATGCTTAAGGAAATCCAGTGTATATAAAAGGAATAAAGTCAAGCGTCAGAGCAAAGCCATCAGTACTTATACAGCCAGCTCAAAGTGATTACTACAGATGAGACTGCTGTTTCCTTTCCAGCCTGATACACAGCCCATGGGATTTTCTGCTGAATCTGGAGTTCTAGGATACACATTGGTAATCCTGGGAAATAAAGGAAAAATTGTTGTTCTGAAATGTACAGAGCAGAATATTACTCCCTGACCCCCAAGCTGAGTAAATGGGGGGGTGGGGGGGTGGACACCTTCTTAACATAAAAAGTCTTCCATGAAAACCAAACAATAGGTGGTAGGCAGAGAATATAAAAATCTGTTGGGAAGGGGCTGGAGAGATGGCCTAGTGGTTAAGAGCGCCAATCACTCTTGCAGAAGACCCGGGTTCGATCCCCAGCACCCACATGGTGGCTGAGAACCGTCTGTAACTCCAATTCCAGGAGAACTCCAGTTCCAGGGGAATCCGACACCCTCTTCTGACGTCCGTGGCATTGCATGACATGGGTGCACAGACCTACATGCAGACAGTACATTCATACACATAAATAAAATAAAATAAAATAAAAATCTGTTGGGAACAACAACAATAAAAAAAACTCCCATGAAGGAAGGCTTTGTTTTTTTCCCTCTTCTTTCCTCTTTCTAGCTTTCAACTTCAGCTTTGCTAGTCTCCAGAGACCATCCTTCCTGCCTCCAAATTCAGTTTTCTAACAGTTTAAGATTCCCTTTGTTCTCTTGTACTTGTGCTCTAACCCTGAAAAAAACAGGTTGGTGTATATAGACAGTTTACACTCAGGAGTCCCACAAAGTCATTGCCCTATCCTACCTACCTCACTGGTAAGCCGACTCTGGCCCTAAGCCAGTCCTGGCCAGGCTGTTTTTGGCTGTTCTATGTTTCCCTAAATAACCCTCTAGGAGCAGCTGCTTGACTTTTTAGAAGCAAGACAAAGGATAAGATTACAGGAAGCATGCAAGAGATATCCTGGGTACAACATGGAGGAGCTGTGGCAAACACTGTAAGCATACAGCCCGGAATCTCCAATGGCAACCTTTGGGGAAGAAGTGGAATGGGTCTCCATTAAACTAGGCAGGAAAAAAAAAAAAAAAAATGAATAAAAACCTGCTATACCAAGGACAGCCTTCCATTTCTTCTTTTATATTAATTTTTAAATTATCTTTTTGGTCTGTTTTAGACAGGATCTCCCTTTAGTCCCAGCTGGCCTGGAGCTCGCTATGTAGACCAGGCATGCCTTGAACTCACAGAGATCCGCCTGCCTCTGCCTTCTGAGTGCTGGGATTAAAGGCATGTTCCACCATGTCCAGCTTACATGAATTTTTATTTATTTATTTATTTATTTATTTATTTATTTATTTATTTATTCACCTGCATGTATGTAAGTGCACCATGTGTGTACATTGCCCACAGAGGCCAGAAGATGATGTTGGATCTCCTGGAACTAGAGTTAAGATCTGTTGGGTCCACGGAACTGAACCTGGGTCCTCTGCAAGAGCAGAATGTGCTCTTAACCATTGAGCCATCTGTCCAGCCCTGACCTTGGAATCTGATCCTCTGGCTTCTACCTCCAAACTCCCAATTGGGATTATAGCTATGTACATCCAGTTTACATGGTGCTGTGGATCCAACCCAGGGCTTCATGCATGCTAGGCAAGCACTCTACCAACTGAGTCACATCTCTAGCCTCATCATATATTTTTTTATTTAATGTGTATGAGTGTGTTGCCTGCATGTATGTAGTCCACCCGTGTCATGCAATGCCCTCAGAAGAGGATGTTGGATTTCCCTGGAACTGGAGTTAACACATTGTTGTTAACTGCCATGTGGGTGCTGAGAATCAAACCCAGGTCCTCTGCAAAAGCGGCCACTGCTCTTAACCACTGAGCCATCTCTCCAGCCCTGTTATCACATATTTTTTGAAAGATGATACTAAAAAGTCTTTTCCTGAGCTTTGAAAACTTTAAAAATGATGGCAAATGTTTGTTATATGTGAATTTTACTTTTGAATAGATATGCACTAAAGATTATAAAGCCTAGAATAGCAATCCAGAGAGGTAGCAGAATCCTGTTCCTGTGCACCTTTAAAAATAGGATATGCTGGGCTGGAGAGATGGCCTAGCGGTTAAGAGCACTGACTGCTGCAAGAGGACAGGGGTTTGATCCTCAGCACCCACATAGCGGCTGGGAAAAATAGGATACGCATGCATCTGGAGACAGGGCTAGAGCAGATGACTATGGTCCTTTCTAGGGTAGGATACACCAATGCCAACAGCTAAGTGAGGTAAAGATTACCGGGTCTAAGGTGTTTGCTGAGTTAGAAATGGAATAAGGTTTATCTTCTAATGAGCCCAATATCCCTGGCTTTTGAGCATAAGACATCTAATTCATGGCCCTATTCCTACTTCATGAGATTAGCTTTGCTGAGCTGAGAAAAGACAGATTTTAGGATTGATCTCTATAAAAAACCTGTAGAGTTTTTGTTTTTGTTTTGGGTTTTTTTGGTATTTTTGAGACAGGGTCTCCCTTTATTCCCAGCTATCCTGGAGCTCGCTCTGTAGACCAGGCTGGCCTGGAACTCACAGAGATCTGCCTGCCTCTGCCTCCCAAGTGCTAGGATTAAAGGTGTGCACCACCATGCCCAGCAAAAACCTGTAGAGTTTTTTATAGAGGTCAATCCTTCTTCCCCATAGGCTCGAGGACCCTAGGGGAAAAAGCATTCTTGTGCTTTCCTCCTGGGAGAATGTGGGCCCTAACAAACTTTCTCTAGGCAGTCTATCTCTGTATTAGAACTTCCCTTCAGCTGGGATTTCTCAGCAGTATTTTAAGACCTCTAATTTGGTTCCTTGCCTCCTAGAATTTCATTTTCTACCTCTCTTGATCCCTACTGACATGTGCCTAGGTTATGTGGATTCACAGGTGACATTTATTATGGATATCAGAAAGTTCTAGAAACCGTGGTTCTCTTTCCCTCTCCTCTCCCCTTCCTCTGTTCTTCCCTTTGGTCCTCTCCCCCCACCCCTTCTCTCTAGAGAGAACTCTTCTTTTTCATCATTTTCACACTATTATGAAGCTTTTTTTTTTTTTTTTTTCAGGCACACTCTACTCTTAACTGACCATCTAAGTCCAGAAGCCCAGTTATCCAGGATCACCACTCAGGAGTTCAAGTTGAAGACCTCAGTACTCGCATGGATTCCACTGCCAGAGAGAAGCAAGAAAACCCAGGCAAGCGGAACCTCCAGCCTCCACAAGCGCTCTCTGCATTCCTAACCTAGCCGTTCAGGCCTCCCTCTACGCCCTCCCTCCCTCAGTTTCTTCATTCTAGAATTCTGATTCATCACATACATTATAATTATAATGAATATTTGTTTTAAAACTGGCTTTTTAATATGATAATAGGAAATACCATGATAGCAGAGTTTGGGGAGATAACTCAGTCAGTAAAGTGCTTGTCATTTAAGCAGGAGGACCTGAGTTCAGATCCCAGCAGCCATGTCAAAGTTGGACACAGTAGCATGTGCGCCCAGCACTGGGAGGATGCAGATGGGCAAGTCCCTGGAGTTCACTGACCAGTAACATAGCCAAATTGGTGAGCTTCGGGTTCAGTAAGAAACCCTATCTCGGGGCTGAAGAGATGGCTCAGCATGGTTAAGATAACCGACTGCTCTGTGCAGGACCTAGGTTCGATTCCCGGCACCCACATGGCAGCTAAGAACCATCTTTGATTCCAGTTCCAGGGGAATCCAACACCCTCTTCTGACCTCTGCAGCATTGCACGACATGGGTGCACCAACCTACGTGCAGACAGTACACTCATACACATAAAATAATAAATAAAAATATTAAAAAAGAAAGCCCATCTCAAAAAATAAGATGGAGATCGACTGAATAAGACACTGAACATTGACCTCTGGCCTCCACATGCATACAGTGCACACACACACACACACACACACACACACACACACACACAAAATACCATGAGAGCAATGATTACCATTTTTGCTGATGTGTCCATTGCACCTGTCATCCTGTTGATGATTACAGGAGGTGCTCAATAATTCACTGTGTTCACTAGTAACCCATTTCTTGAGTATTTGCGTTGGCCAGCCACCCTTCTAAGCACCATACTTGAAAAAAGATCACATTTTTTAAGTTTTTTCCCCACAAAGTATGTTCTGATTAATCCGACCAGGGCTTATCATTTCATTATGTAAGTGCACTCCACTTGACTAATGCATACTTGCTCCTTGTTATTTATGTGTCTATATAAGAATCCAGTGATATGTGGTAACTTTCTTTATTAAACCGTAAATTCTCAAGGAAAATCAACTTCTTCACAACAGGGCTCTGTGCAAAGTGAGTGCATAGTGCAAAGTCTAAGGCGGCCTAGGGTCAGAGGTGCCAGGTGAAATCTCTTGTTTACGAGATTTCAGAGATCTAGTTTCTGTCATTATCTCCGAGTCCAATTAACCTGAGATTCTTCTTTACTTATCAACCTTTAACAAATAATAGTAGGAATTTTTTTCGTCCTTAATCACACAACCACTCATACCTTCATTTTGTCCCGATTTTCTTATGGTTCTTTTAAGAACATCTCATTCAGGACAAAAGGCTCTTCTCTCTGTCTCTTCGCACCTCCAGCCTCAGTAGGCCTATAGTAATGAAACAGTGCTGTTCCTATTTGTTGAAGGGCTAAAAGAATAGAAAGGAAGAAAAGCCAGGTAAGCAGAGCACTGGCTAGAGCCGGTGAATGGACAGACTCCCTAGAGTTGACGGCTGGGCTCTCACTGGGCCTGCTGCATACCACATCCACTCTCTTCCCTTGCCCAGCGCTTCCCAAGCTCTTGGAATGAATCCATCTGTCACCTTCTCAACAATTTTATCTTTACATCCTCTCTAGTTGTTGCTCAAGGACCAAAATGGTGTCAACCTCCAGAGAAACTTGAAAAGCTAAGCTGGGCGTCCGGCTGGAGCCACGCCCTTAATCCTAGCACTTGGGAGGCAGAGGCAGAGGCAGGAGTCTTTGGAGTTCAAGGCCAGCTCCTGTCTACAGGGAGTTCCAGACAGCGGGGGCTACAGGGAGACCCTGTCTTGAATAAGACCAAAAAAAAAAAAAAAAAAAAGAAACTTGAAAAGCTCTACAAAGGTTTCGGTAAACAACATTAGAGCAAACAAAATCTAAATACACTTAGAGGCTCAGGCATGACAGAAACTTCTAGGAAAACTCATGATTTGTGTGAACTCACAGGAAGATAGTTCTAGTCTACAAACTAAGAGAGTCAAGAAACTCCAGGGTCACACCATGGATGCTCCTTACCTTGGGCATCTCCACCAGAGGTTAACACGGCGATGGCTTTGCCGACCCCCAGGGTTTTGGCTTCATGGTGCTCTTCATGGGTCATGATCCACTCTAAAAATCAAGAAACGGATCAGATAAGATGCAGCTGGACCAAGGTGCTACTTGCTCAGGAAGTGTCTGTGTTGGACTGTCTAGGGCCAGCCAGTCCAGCTCGCCCAGGGCACTAAAGCTGGGCTGTGCAGCCTGGCAGCTTTGGATGTCTTCCCGAGGAGAGCCTCACCCTGTCAGTGACAAGCTAAAATGTCAGAGTAATCAAGCCCAAGACCGAAAAAAGTCCTGGCTTATCCTTCTCTGTCTCCTCCCATCCCAACTGGAACCTATCTTAGAAATAAGCTAAGGTCAGGGAAAAGGGCAGCTGACTGGATAGAAATGAGAAAGGAGGAAGAAAGCCGAGTGAGCCCCGGGACCCTCGCTGTTAGTGAAAACGGGAGGGATTGCAGAGGATGTGACTCTGATGAGCTTTGAGGTACTGAACCAGCAATGCCAAAGCAAAAAGCCCAGGGCAGGGTTGGCTTGTGGCGAAGATCAGGCTTGAGTGTTGCAGAACTGAGTGACTGGAGTAGGGCCGGGTGATAGGAAGCTAAAGCTGGGGTTTGACGTTACTGAGGCACACTGGAGCTTGGGCAAATTAATGGCATCAGTCTCAGGAATGGTTGGGGACTTTCTCCAGTTCTTCCCATCCTTCTCAGGCTCTTGGCTTCCTGAGCAGATACTGAGTCCCATGTCTTTGGACCCTGCCCCTCATGCTACCTACTATCAAATGGGAAGGTAACAAAGTCACTGCCACACAAATATACACCAGTGTTGTGAGGAGACCGCCTTATATTTGTTGGCATTACATCTCTGGAAAAATACCATAAAGGACATAATTCTGTATTTAGAGAATAGAATCATCACTCTCTCCATTACTAGGTTAAAACCTCTCTTAAAATGTTTCTCAGCCAGGCATGGTGACACACACCTTTAATCCCAGCACCTGGGAGGCAGAGGCAGGCGGATCTCTGTGAGTTCAAGGCCCGCCAGGTCTACAAAGCGAGCTCCAGGCCAGCTGGGACTAAAGGGAGACCCTGTCTCAAAAAGACAAAAAAAAATGTTTCTCACCTGTCACCAAATCTTATTATTCTACCTTTGTATCCTCCCTATCCGTCTGCTCTTTCTATCCTTGCTGCCTCTTTCTACATGAATTGCTTATAGCAATAGTTGAGCTGGTCTCCCTTAACACAGTACTTTCTTCATTTTATCAGAAACATAAACTTTCACGGGACTTTAGGGATGGAGGGATTCATGCAAAGGAACAATGCTGAGGGCGGGTTCTGTTTCTGCCCATCATCTGGGGAAACTAGGGTAGCTGCTTACCAACATGTAAGTCACTTAAACACACAAACGCATAGATACCAATAAAATATGTACAGCGAGACACACATGAAGACAGACATACAAACACAGTTCTCCAGAGGCAAAGATTAACAAGAATCCTACATAATCAGCCTTGACACTTGAAGTCCAAACTTCTTGGTTTGGCATTCAAAGTTCCTACAATTGAGCCCCTGCCTACTGCTTCAACCTTCACACCCACAAATTTGTTGCTCCACTGCCATCTGAACATTGTATGGTGCAGACCCACTTTGTGTCTGGGCACACATTCTTTGTCCAGTTACTCTGGCTCTTTTGGTACATCCATACATAACCTCTCTCCATCATTTCAGGCCATGCCACCAAACCTTTCTTAATCTAGTAAATGTATACTGATTACCAAAGATCCCAGAAGCCTTCTTTTTGGGTCTCCTGTATATCACATACTATTACTATTTGGAAGTGAATCATTCATTTAGAACCTAAATACAACATTAGTGGTATTTTAGCTGCTTCTTCTGCACTTAAAAGATTGGACGAGGGTCTGCAAACCTCAGTGTGTAGGATGAATCCATCCATTCACATTTCTTTGAATGGCAGCAAACTATGAAAGGTTCTTATTTTTTAAGGGTTGCAAAAATATTTCATGATGAAAAAATATGTAAAATTCAAATTTCGGTGTTGTTGGGCATGGTGATACTTGCCTGTGGTCCCAACTATTCCAGGGGCTAAAGCAAGATAATTACCTGTAGCTGTTCCTGTTCTACTACCAGTGAGGCAGCAGCAGAGACCTACAAAGCTTAAAATACCTTCTGTGTGTCCTTTACAGCAAAAGCTTGCTGACCACTGGACTGCATGACTGCCAAACTCACTTTCCCTAACTTGACTAAATATCCCTCTGGCACAGGGACTATGTTCATTTTTTAAAAATGCATCCAGCCAGACGCAGTGGCGCACGCCTTTAATCCCAGCACTTGGGAGGCAGAGGCAGGCGATCTCTGAGAGTTCAAGGCCAGCCTGGTCTATGTAGCAAGTTCCAGGCCACTTGGGGCTACAGGGAGATCCTGTCTCAAAAACACCAAAAAGCTTCCAGAGGCTTCAAAAGCCTATCAAAGTCTATGTTCACAGTGTGTGTGTGTGTGTGTGTGTGTGTGTGTGTGTGTGTAACACTTGCTTAAAGCATTGATGAACTAAGGCAAATGAATGAAAAACTTTAAATGGGCTTAGAAGCAGATACACATTTATATTCTACTTCTAAAAACACACTCAGTGGTACAGCATTAGCCTAGCATGTGCAAAGCCCTAGTTGGATGCCTAACAGAGGAAGGAAGGAAGGGAGGGAGGGAAGGAGGGAGGGAGGGAGGGAGGAAGGAAGGAAGGAAGAAAGGAAGGAAGGAAGGAAGGAAGGAAGGAAGGAAGGAAGGAAGGAAGGAAGGTAGGTAGGTAGGAAAGAAGGTTGTAAATAATTAAATTATGCCGGTGGTGGAGGCGCCCATCAGTAGGATGTGCTGAAGGAGGCAGAGGCAGGAAGATCTGGAGTTCGAGGCCAGCCTAGGCTATACATTTTACAAAAAAGAAGTAAAAAAATGAAATTTGCAGGTAAGTGGATGGATCTGGAAAGTGTAATATAAGCAAATGTACCGCAAACACGAATAGTCAAAATACCTATGTTGCTCTCTCATATATGGACAGTCCTAACCTGTAAAGTATCACCTCGTGCATGTGTGTGTAACTATATATATTTATAATATATATATATATATATAATGAATATTGTTTAATTATGGGTAAAGCCTAAAAAATCAGAAAGGAGAACAAGAGAGAGTAAAAACAGGTGATGCAGAAGGGAGGAAGGGTGGTGGGCGAGACGAGGGGGAAAGGGCACCGCTCAAACACTGCCCCAAAATGCTCTAATGCTGTCTAATTCTTTGAATGATATTTACAAAATATAAATCACTCTGACACCTCTAGGGCTTAGAAATCATACGTTAGTGCCAAATTGGGAAAAGAACATAAATATCCATTTAGCTAGAAGGCTAACATCTAGACGTCCACAGTTCTTGAAAAAGACTAAGTGGTCAGAGAAAATAGTAACCCAAAATTCTGGAAAGTAGGCTTCTGACGATGCTGGTTTTCTTTCATTCTTGGAGCCCGTTCCGGGCCCAGAAGCTCATCACCTATGCGGGCCCACACGAGGATCTCCCACTGAAGGCTTCAGTAGGGACAGAGTTCACCCTGCCGAGGAAGTGAGGAGCGCTGACCAGTAAACAGCAGCACACCTTCTGAATATGTCAGAAACACAGGACACAAAAATACATGCAACCCATACACGCATCCTTTATAGACCCACAGTGACACATACGTGCACACAGACACGGATACTGAATATAAATACACAATCACGTGTGTGTGTGTGTGGACACCCAGGAGGCAGGAATGCGGACAAGCGGCATCACAGGTGTATCAGTGTGAACTGGATGTGTGCCAAAGGAGGGTCAGCCAGCCAAGGGAAGCGCCGCGGAGCCCTCGGCCATGCATCCGGGACTCCCGGGAAACAGAGCAGAGCATGCATGTGCCGCAGAGGGGCTAGGCGCTTCACGAGTGCTAGGCACCCATCCCCCTCTCGCCGCGGCTCGGATCCCTCATCACTTCTTCTAGCCCCGCGGCTCCTCACGGTCCTCCCCCTGCCTGCTCCCAGCACGCTCTTTCCCACCTCGCTCTAGGCTTAGCTCCTTGCTCTCCACCCAAGGCCTCCCTCTTGCCTGTTAGTTTTAGCTCTCCTCCGCTGCTGCTTTCTTGCAGATTGTCCTTGGGGAAAGGGGGAGGGAAGCTCAGCGAACACGGGGAGGAGCCAGGTGGTGGCGCTGGGCGGGGGAAGGAGGGGAGGCTTCCTAACCTCTCCACCAGCAGATGCTGGCAACGAGGCTCCGCCTCCCCGTGCTCTCCCCTCTCCTCTTCCTCCTCCCACTCAGAACACTGCTGGGTTCTGGCGGAGGCTATCTTTCTTCTGGGGACTTCATCTTTATCCTGGGAGCCACCAAGATAAAGTTAGAAATTACGTACAAGCTTCGCGTTTTCAAGTGAGGCAACTTTTCCCTTCCCAGACTGCCTGCGAATCCTTGCGTTCCAACACCTTCCACAATTGTTAACATCCTCCCCGCCAGCTCCAGCCCACCTTTCCAAGAGCATTTTATCTGAGTCTGAGTGCCAGGTTTTGTATTAGGCGTTGAGAGATGGGAAGGTAAATGAAACAGAGCCTTTAAGAAAGCCGGACACTGGCGACTACAAAATAACCTCAAAAACTCCTTTTAACATTTGCACCGCCTTTATGAGTAAAAACACTGCGAACCTAGCTAACTAGAAGGAAGAGGCAAGGGCCCAACTGTGGCAGCTTCTCAGCCCACAGCTAGAGGGGTGCAGGGTTCTGGTGGTGAGCAAGCGTGCCTGTGAGACGTCACAGCCAGCAGCATGCAGGCTGGGAACCGTGGCCCGATGCACCTGGAGCACAAGGGGCATTTCTTGCTCAGATCCTCCTCCCCGAAATCCTCGACCCACCCTATGCCTTTCCTTCAGAGCCTTTCCACAGTCAGCTCTCCTCTGGTTTTCTCCAGTGCCCTTTATCTTGATTACTTTGCTTTTGGTTTCTGCCCGGACACATTCTAGCTGCCAACAATAAGAATGCAGATGAATAAAACCATGACTATACAAAATTAAACAGGTTTACGTTGTGAACGATACCAACAAGAAAGTAAAAAAGACAACCCATAGAAGAAAATACATGCAATAATATATCTGATAAAGGACTCCCATGCAGAAATTAACAAAAAGACAACTCAATAATAAAAAGACAGTAACCCAATCACAAAATAGGCAAAAGATCTGAACAGATATTTCATCAAAGAAGATATATTGGTAGCAAATAAACATATGAAAAGATGTTCAATATTTTATGTAATTAGGGAACTGAAAATTAAGAGAGTAAGGTACTCTTGCACACCTATCAGAGAGGTTAAAAACTTCTTTATTGATGATACTAAATGCTGGTGAGAATGCAAGGCAACAGAAACTCTCATTAATTGTTGGTAAAATGCTCTTCAGAGACAATTTAACAGTTTCTTGCAAAGCTAAAACATAGGCTTACTACAAGACACAGCAATATTTTGCTCAAATAAGTTGAAAATTAAGTCCCCACAAAAACCTGCACATACATATTTAAAGCAACTTTATTCATACTTGCCTAAAATTGGAAGCAACAAAGACACCTCTCAAAAGGCAAATGGGGAGATCTCCTGAGCCCAGCGGCAGGAAGAGGGGGAAACAGGTAGGAACTGGGTGTCTTGGCGAGCTGATTGTTGATCCTTTGGTCCTGCTGTCTTTGGTTTGATTGGCCTTTGTGGCTGTGAGGTCGGAGTTATCCTCCCAGCTGGGATTAAAGGTGTGGTCTTTGGCTTGATTAGATCTAGTGGCTGTGGGGGCGGAGTTATCCTCCCAGCCGGTATTAAAGGCACGCTTGTGTGACTCTTGAGATTTGAGATCTC
>VZQC01015009.1:1689615-1785038 GCA_009823505.1 Rhizomys pruinosus
AGTATTTCTTGTGTAGGGCCCCCTGAGCTTTTGTACAAAGCAGTTGGGCATAATGCATTTTGGAAACAACAACAACAACAGAAAATACTGCATCAAAGAACTGACTGAAACAGTGAACTTCTGCTCAAAACAGTCAACTTCCCCATGGAAAATATTGAGAAAGACTAAGAGATAGAAAGCATGTTTGGCAGAATGCACGAGCTCTGGTGGGGTGGAGGAATGAGCGGGAACATGGGTCTAGATTTGTTAAAAATAAATAAATAAATTTATGTGAAAAAAAAAAAATGAACTACCAAGCCACAGAAAGGCATGGAGGAACCCTACACCCATATTCCTCAGTGAAGCAAGGCAGTCTGAAAAGGTTACATACTGCAAGGTTCCAACTATCTGGCGTTCTGGAAAGGGTAAAACTAAAGCTAAAAGGTCAGTGGTTACTTGAGGCTGGGAAGAGAGGAGGAATGAATAGATAAAGCACAGGAGATTTTGAGGGCAGTAAAACTCTTTCGAAAAATGTTGTAAAACCGGGCGTGGTGGCACACGCCTTTAATCCTAGCACTTGGGAGGCAGAGGCAGGCGTATCTTTGTGAGTTCAAGGCCAGCCTGGTCTACAGAGTGAGCTCCAGGACAGCTGGGGCTACAGGGAGACCCTGTCTCGAAAAGACCAAAAAAAAAAAAGATGTTGTAATGGTGGATATATTATGGCATTCTGTATTTGTCAAAACCTAGAGTGAAACCTAGTATGAACTATGGACTTCAGTTAATGACAGTGTATCAATATTGGTCCATCAATTGTAACAAATGTCTCGTACCAGTTTATGATGCCAGTAAGAGAAGACACCAGTGGGATAGAGCTCTATTATACATAATTTTTAAAAGAATATTGTTTTCCCTTTGGGGGTTTTATTTTTGTGTGTGTGAGCATGTGTGAGTGTGGTATGTGTGGCATGCACATGTGTGTGCAGACATGTGAGCCCATACACGTGTGTGGAAGCCAAGAGAACACTGGGTGTACTGCCCTATCATTCTCTGCCTCATTCCTTTGAGACTGAGTCTCTTGCTGAAACTGGAGCTAAGCTAGTGGCCACCCAGCCTCAGCAATCTGCCTGTCTCCGCCTCCCCACAGCCCTGGAGTTATAGGCGTGGATGACTATACCTGGCTTTTTACATGGGTTCCAAGGATTTGAACTCAGGTTATCTTCACACAGCAAACACTCCTACCTCTGAGCAACTTCCTTAGTCAACATGCTATATAATTCTCTGTAAGCTTAAAACTACTCTCAAAAGTGAATTCAATTAGGTTAAAAATAGACCTCCTCTGTATAATATCAAACAAAATCATGACATAGAAACACAAAGGCAGGGGCTGGAGAGATGGCTCAGTACTTAAGAACTCTTGCTTATTTGGTAGAGGATTCAGGGTTTGGTTCCCAGCACCTACATGGTGCCTCATGATCATTTGCAACTCCAGTTCCAGGAGCTCTAAAGCCCTCTTCTGCCCTCCATGAGCGTCTGCATACATGTGGTGCACATAAACACACACAAGCACACACATATACACATGAAATAAATAAAAGAGAAAAACAGACTACTGAAATTAAAGTCTTTGGAATCAAAACAAGGGCAAAAGTTTAGATAAATGTTTCTCTCTATAGAAGATATGTACCCTTCTGGTTGAAAATGGCCTGAAAAGAAAAAAAAGAAGAAGATATGTACCCAAATGTGGTGGCACAAGCCTTTAATCCCAGCACTTGGGGGGAAAAGGCAGGTGGATCTCTGAGTTTCAGGCCAGCCAGGACTACATAAGTGAGACTGTCTCAAACAAACAAAATCCCAAGACTGAAATGTGTTGGGTTTGTACTGGAGAAGAGCCTGGGGACCCCTGATAGGCTTCTAAAGAGGGTAGTTGTCTACTTCAATAACCAGAGTAAAGGAATTAGCCATGATACTACTTTAAAACTAGGTTTAGGGGCTGGGGAGATAGCCTAGCGGTTGAGAGCACCGACTGCTCTTGCAGAGGACCTGGGTTCAATCCCCAGCACCCACATGGCGGCTAAAAACTATCTGTAACTCCAATTCCAGGAGAACTCCAGTTCCAGGGGAA
Source organism: Rhizomys pruinosus (assembly GCA_009823505.1). Taxonomy (NCBI): domain Eukaryota; kingdom Metazoa; phylum Chordata; class Mammalia; order Rodentia; family Spalacidae; genus Rhizomys; species Rhizomys pruinosus. The sequence goes on from VZQC01015009.1 coordinate 1,691,717, forward strand.
TCCGACACCCTCTTCTGACCTCCGCAGCATTGCACGACACGAGTGCACAGATCTACATGCAGACAGTACATTCATACACATACAAAAAAATAAATAAAAATTAAAAAAAAAAACTAGGTTTAGACCAAAATATACTTAGGTTTCTTCAGCTATTCAGTTGGTAATTAGAATTCCAGGCTTGGGGTAGTTGGCCTTAGCAGAGAGAAAGGGGGAGAAAAGACTGAACACAAGGACTCAGTGCATAAGAAGGAGCCAAGTAGATCCAGAAGGTCATGAGCCTAAAGTCTACCATTCCATCTTCCATTAATTTCTTGATGGTGGTCTTCCTGAATTGAGCATCCTGGAAAAGCTAATATATACAGAGTCTAGCCAAACACCCAGGAATGGAAGGCCTATTCTTTTTGTGTGGTGTGTGCATGTGTGTCTGTATGTTCATATGCATGTGCTCACATGTGCAGCTATACGTGTGTGCAAGTACATGTGGAGGCCAGAAGTTGACCCAGGGTGTCTTCCTCAATTTCTCTCCACTTCTTTACATAGGGCATCTTGCTGTAATCAGTTTTCTAATTCAGTTAGTCTAATTGGCAGCTTGCCCCAGGGATCTCCCATCTCTTAAGCAGTGGAGTTACAAATAGGCCGCCACATCCATGCAGCTTTCTTATTTTTATTTTTTTTATTTTATTTATGTGTATGAATGTACTGGCTGCATGTAGGTTTGTGCACCCATATTGTGCAATGCCACGGAGGTCAGAAGAGGGTGTCGGGTTCCCCTGGAACTGGAGTTCTCCTGGAATTGGAGTTATGGACGGTTCTCGGCCACCATGTGGGTGCTGGAGATCGAACCCGGGTCCTCTGCAAGAGCGGTCGGTGCTTTAACCACTAGGCCATCTCTCCAGCCCCCCCCCATGCAGCTTTTTATGTGGGTACTAGGGATCCAAACTCTGGTCCTCAGGTTTTCACAGCAAGTGTTTTATCCACTGAGCCATCTCCCCAGCCTCCAAAGAGCTAGTCTTTATGTGGATCTTCAGTGCATAGGAAGACATCTAAAAGATTCTGTTGGGGCTGGAGAGATGGCCTAGCGGTTAAGAGCACCGACCGCTCTTACAGAGGACCCGGGTTCGATCCCCAGCACCCACATGGCGGCCGAGAACCGTCTGAAACTCCAATTCCAGGAGAACTCCAGTTCCAGGGGAATCCGACACCCTCTTCTGACCTCCGTGGCATTGCATGACACGGGTGCACAAACCTGCATGCAGACAGTACATTCATACACATACAGAAATAAATAAAATTTTTAAAAAAAATAAAAAAAAAAAGATTCTGTTAAACTTCTCAGAGCTTTCCAGGATTCAGCCAGCTACAGAGGTGTCATGTCCAAGTAGAGGAAAAATCAAAATAACACATTGTGAGAGACGGAAGTATAAGATGTTTAGAAAAGTCTCCAGTTAATAGCACTTAAGAAGCTGAGGTACTCTAATTGTATGGCTCTCATGTTGTGTCTGATCATTAGCCCTATATGTTGTAGGTAGGCAAGAAAAGCATGCAGAGCTTTGGGCAACAGCCTCCAAATCGGGAACAACTGTATTAACTCGAGGTTGTCCTCTTGAAAATGATTCCCAGAGCTAGACATAGATAGGACAATAAAGAGGAAATTATATGCCCATGAATTCATTTACTATCACTAGGATGGCAAGAAGATGAGCTGGTATTAGGGATGGCAGAACAGGACACTTCGGAATAAGAATTAGCCACGGAGGTCACTCAGGTGTGATTCTAGTCCAAGAGAAAAACAAGAAACACTACAGGTTTCATGTGCCCACCTCATCAAATCTTGAGGGCCAACTGAGCAACTGTTCTAGACTCAAGGGCATCCTATATTGAAACAAAGCAAAACAAAAACTACCTATTCTCACAGATTATATATCACTGAGCAAAGCACATAGGAAACAAAGAGGTGGTAAGCGCTGAAACAGAAAGTGCAGCAGAACAAAGCAAGTTGGAAGATGTTACCTCCGGCAAGAAGCGATAGGAAAACCTTACTAAGAACATAATGCTCAGAAAGCTGAGGGCCAGGGGTCAGTAGCAGAGCACTTGCCTAGCAAGAGGCACTAAGTTTGATCTCCAACACGAGAGAGAGAGAGAGAGAGAGAGAGAGAGAGAGAGAGAGAGAGAGAGATCAAAAGTGAAAGGTAAGGTGGAGGAGAATAATTGAAGTGAAGAAAACTACCATGCTATGTAAAATGGGGGGGGCAGTTTTCAGGGAGGATAGCAAATAACACATGTAAAGTCTGAAGCAATGACAAGTTAGGAGTTATCGAAGGACCACCAAGATGTCCTTTGGACTAGAGCCAGAATTGTAAGTAGACTGCAGTAACTTGGTGGGTGGATGTAAAACACTAGACATGGACTTCTACAATGGAGTCATTACCTGACTAAAGAGCTGGTTATTACTAGCTTTCCCACACTAGAATGTAAATGCTATGAAACTACCCTCTACGCTGAGACTCATCTCTCTAAGAGGAGCAGGGTGAAGACTGGAAACAGAGCAGCCTCCACCAGTCACAATATTAAAAGTTCTGACATCTGCGTAGCCTGCTCCAGCTCAATTGGCACAAGCAGGTTGAGTTTTCCCATGTGTCCTACATGGTTTCAGACAATGGCTTTCACCTTGCCTAGCAGAATCAGCATGATATGGAAACAGGTTAGAAATGCAAATTTGGGGGCTTTACCTAAGGTTAATGAATCAGAAATTCTGGAGGTGGGGTAGCAATGTGTTTAAACAAGCCCTCTCTCCAGATGATTCTCAAAGTGGTCTTAAAACCACTACTCTAAGCTGTGGTGGTCCAAGAACACCACCACTTGAAGAGTTAATGTCTAGAAGACCTTAGTGGCCCCTATAGGGTAGTTTACACCAAACAGGGTCAACCTACAAGGATGTGGGGCTATCCTGAGTTGGGTAATGTGGATATGGTCTAATGTGTTTTCAGGGGATTCAGTCATTGGGTGACCATCATAAAGCCATTACATAAACCTATATGTATAGGGGCTGGAGAGATGGCCTATCGGTTAAGAACGCTGACTGCTCTTACAGAGGACCTGGGTTCGATCCCCAGCACCCACATGGCGGCTGAGAACTGTCTTTAGCTCCAGTTCCAGGGGAATCCGATGCCCTCTTCACGACACGGGTGCACAAACCCGCATGCAGACAGTACACTCATACACATAAAAAAATAAATAAAATTAAAAAAAAATTTGTTAAAAAAACCTGTATGTATAACCTACTATGTAACCTATATAACATAGCCTAACACTCCTATACTATAAAACTGTAAAGCATGTTACTGTACTGAATATTGTAGAAATTGTAATATAACAGGAAATGTTAATGTATCCAAACATAAGAGATGTGTATAGAAAAGACTAGGTGATGGGAATTTTTTACTTCATTAAAGTATTATGTGACTATCTCTGTTTATGTGGTCTGTAATTGATCAAAATATAATTATGCAATGTATGATTATACATATATGTATATGAAAGATCATGTCTATTAATCAATAGAAGAATTCTATAGGACTACCTAGTATCCATATATTTATTCTGAAGACAATGTAATGTGATTTATCTCACTCAGTGGGCTTCCTAATTGAGATGATATTAAAAGAACCCTAGACATCGGGGCTGGAGAGATGGCCTAGCAGTTAAGAACGCCAACCGCTCTTACAGAGGACCCGAGTTCGATCCCCAGCACCCACATGGTGGCCAAGAACTGTCTGAAACTCCAATTCCATGAGAACTCCAGTTCCAGGAGAACTCCAGTTCCAGGGGAATCCGACACCCTCTTCTGAAAGAAAAGAAAAGAAAAGAAAAGAAAAGAAAAGAAAAGAAAAGAAAAGAAAAGAAAAGAAAAGAAAAGAAAAGAAAAGAAAAGAAAAGAAAAGAAAAGAACCCTAGACGTTATAGCTCCATGGAAACTCAACATCTAAAAGAGATCAGTGTTAAATGATGACCTGTCGAGATTAAGGCAATCTTCATAGAGCCATAATTTGCACTGATCTGTCTACAGCAGGAGTCTGGGTTCTCAGATACCTACAATATAACAGATAGATGGAAGGTATTATCTCTTATTCAGAAAGCAAGAATACATTTTTTTTTATTTTCATGTGTATGAATGTCTACATGTAGGTTTGTGCGCCCATGTCGTGCAATGCCATGGAGGACAGAAGAGGGCATTGGACTCCCCTGGAACTGGAGTTAAAGACAGTTTTCAAAGTGGTCCCAAACTCAGAGAACATTCCCAGATATCTCTTAGAACTGTCTGTCTCATGGGACTGTGATGATGGACCTGTCTTGCTCGAACTTTATCCCTTGAGTCAGCCCCAATGCCCCATGAAAAAAAAAAAAAAGACGGTTTTCAGGGCTGGAGAGATGGCCTAGCGGTTAAGAGCACCAACCACTCTTACAGAGGACCCGGGTTCGATCCCCAGTACTCACATGGCAGATGAGAACCATCTGAAACTCCAATTCCAGGAGAACTCCAGTTCCAGGGGAATCCGACAACCTCTTCTGACCTCTGCAGAATTGCACGACATGGGTGCACAAACCTGCATGTAGGCAGTACATTCATACACATAAAGAAAATTAAAAAAAAATAAAAAAATAAAAATAAAGACGGTTTTCAGCCGCCATGTGGGTGCTGGGGATCAAACCCGGGTCCTCTAGCAAGAGCAGTTGGTGCTCTTAACCATGAGGCCATCTCTCCAGCCCAGCAAGAATACATTCTTGAAGGGAACTTGGGCCTTAGATCATAGTAACCGTCTCTAAACATGGGCTTCACTCACAATCTTAGGGTAACTTTGCAGCTTGGTCTGCATAAACTACCTGTGTGGGAGGATTTGTCAAAAGATCAGAAGGGCGGTAGAAGGCATGAGTAATGCTGGTGTCAGGCAAAGGGAGTATATAATACTAAGATCTTATCCTCCAGTTGGCTAGAGGACTATTCTTTGAAATGCTCTTCCATTTTCAGTTCAATAAGTAGTCGTGAGAGTCACTCAGTGAAGTCCTGAGATACGGGAGAGGATTTAGATCAAATGGACAGTTAGAGTTGCTGAACCAGAAGCTGGGCAACAAAGCTGCATGTTGCCTACATCATTTATCCTGGTATTATCTGTCTCACACTCAGTTATTTTGGCTTTTGGTTTTGTTCTGTTTTGTATTTCTTACAGCTTAAACAAATACTCAGTTTTAATTTTCTTAGGCAAGAGAAGTATAAAGATAAAAATAAATAAATTTAGGACTAGCAAGGACACTAAAAAAAAGCCACAGGAGAAGCTAAATTCATTGTGATTTATCTGCAGTGTACTCTGGAGTCTCGAGTTTCATTCTCAGGGTCACAAGATGAATCTTTTAACACTAGGTACTGGATTTCTGTGCAAGGTGAGAAGTAGAAGGGCAAAAACCACAACACATCAGGAATCCATCAAAGTCTTCTCAGTGACTTCTGTTGCTGTCAGAGCCTTCAAAATTAAGCTACAATAAAAATACTACATATGAACTTCTGATGAGGAACAGATGTTATTTTATAGAAGCATAATCTTAAAATAAAGATTAAACATTAATGAGCTGGAATGTGTTTTATTACTAAACCACTGAAAAATGCAATGTCATATCCACTGGAGTTTGTCTTCCGATGAGAATTCTCATGTGCAAACATGAAAAAACTGTGGCTGAAATCTTTCACATAGGATTCTATTTATAATATAGCTTCTCACATTTCCTGAATTATCTCATTTTAAAGGAATTTTAATAGAAATTTCTCCTAGTGTTACTGCTCACAACAATCAAAAAAACTCTTAAGGAATAATTTAGGAATAATGGAGATTATTGTCAATCTCAGCAATATTGACATTTAGGGCATATAATTCTTTGTTGTGGTAGAGTCTGTGTGTATAGTAGAATATTTAGCAACATCTCAGCTACTTTGCAATATTAATTGCCTTTATTTTATTTTAATGTTTTATTATTTTAATTTTATGTGTATAAACATATTGCCTATATGTATGTAAGCTCACCTGTGCCATGTCATGCAATGCCCACAGAGGTCAGAAGAGGGCACTGGATCCCCTGGAACTGGAGTTATGGATAGCCGCCATGTGGTTAATTCCCTTTCTTTATAGAGGATTGGACCAGGACATAGGAGAGGGGCCTATGTAGCTCACTTCCTTCAAGTGCCTCACTCAGTGCAGAACCAAATACCTTATGTTGGGAGTTGAGGCTGTATATGGAGTTGGGGCTGTATATGGAGTTGAGGCTGTATATGGAGTTGAGGCTGTATATGGAGTTGAGGCTGTAAATGGCATAGGCTCACAGCTGCCTCATCACAGTACAGAAGAGCTGTTCATAGTGATGGGTGGGAGCTGGAGGGAAAAGCAACTGCTGCTGCTTCTCCACCAAGCATGAAACAAGAAATGCATACTCTATTTTTCGAAAGGACTGGAGCTCAGCATCTCTATATGTATTTGTGCTTACAGCAAGGCATGGGGCACTCTGGGGGAGGGGGAGTCTCTATGACTTTTTCAGAAAGGCAGAGGCAGCAGCAGGATATTGACGAGGGTTTGTGCATGTTTGTGTCCATAGGTCTGTGTTCATCTATGTTACCTGATGAATTATTTATTGGTTCCCTGTATGCAAAGACCAGAGCAAGGCAGTGGTATCTACCTCACTGAAGTGGGACACTACTTTATTCCCTCCAAATTGTCTTCTGACCAGGAGACTGAAAAATCATTTTAAGAAGCAAATGTGAGGGCTGGGAATGGAGCTCAATGACAGAGTGCTTGCCTGGCACACACAAGGTCCGGGGTTCAAGATCCAGAACCACACCTCACTAACCCTGAATCTGTTAAGAAAATTAAATTTGTAATTAAAAGTTTAAAAAAAGAGAGAAATGAATATAATCCTGTCATTTTTGGGTTGATTTCCTGTTACACAAAAGTATTAACAAGTCAGGCGTGGTGGCACACGCCTTTAATCCTAGCACTTGGGAGGCAGAGGCAGGTGGATGTCTGTGAGTTCAAGGCCGGCCTGGTCTACAGAGCGAGTTCCAGGCCAGCTGGGGCTACAGAGAGACCCTGCCTCGAAAAGACAAAAAAAAAAGTATTAACAAAACCTAGACGGCACTTCATGGTTTCATCCTACACTATCTTTTGGATATTCTTTTCAGCACTTAGGACTTCCTGGACCACTCTAACTTTTCCAGTGAGCCCAATTCTTCTATGATTCAGAGCCAACTGTCCTTTCTAGAAAACTCTTCTCCCTACTTTGCCTAAGTAGTATATGATCATTCCCCAAGCCTTCCTGAGAGTTTGGTTCCTGTTCTAGATGCTGAGTATGTGGTATTAATTTCCTTCATTGCATTAGCATTGTTCTAATTATACACTCTTGTGATTACTGTCTTCTTTCCACAAGACTAAGTTTCAAGAAAGTAATATATCTATTTTGTTTACTGTTTGTTCACAGTGCTAAATATATTCATTGCCTGGGATAGTATGTATTCAAAAAACTTTCCTGGAAGGAAATACAAGAGAGAAAGAGGGGAGGGATTAAAGGGAAGAGGGAAGAAGAAAGGAAGGAAAAGAAAGGTGGAGGCCCCACCGGAGTTGCAAAGTATTTGATGCCTTTTCTATAGTGGGAACGCTGGAAAGATTAAGAGTGACTCTTAGCTCGGTTGGGGTGGGGGTGTGGGGGGAAGGGAAGGGGAGATATGCCTGAACTGAATTGGAAAATGATGTATGAAATGCACAAAGCATCAATAAAAAAATGTTAAAAAAAAGATATGGTTATTTTGGAAAATGCAGATCTTCAGAGAACGAGCAATTAAAAATGATTTTTGAGTATAAAAAGTGGAACCAGGTTGATCTGAATTAAAAAAAATCTTTAGAAAAAGCAAGTTAAATTTTANCAAAAAAAAAAAAAAAAAAAAAAAAAACCAAAAAAAAAAAACCAAAGAGTGACTCTTACCTGAGGCCTCAATGTTCAAGGGCAGAAGTCGAACATCAGAATTGTCTGTGGACTAATGATGAGTTCAAACCACAAAAGCAGGTTCAAATTGGTCATCAGGGCAAAGGGGGTCTGAGATGAGTATTAGGTATAGAGCAAAATAGAAAAATCAGGAAAGATAGGGGTGACTGGGAAATAATGTGAACATATTCAAGAAACAGTAGAACAAAGCTACTGGCTAGGGTTATTTTTCTTATCTGCTTACTGTGAGAGGGCAGGGCAAGTCGGATTAAAGAAACATAGACCACTGACAGTTGCCAAACGGGTACAAATATTCAAATAAATTAATGTTATTATATATGTCATTTTTTTCTCATGAGTGTGTTTATAGCAGGTTTGCTAAAAGGAGTGCATTACATTTGAGATCATGTAGGATAATGGTCTCTGCCTCCATACTAGAGCTATGAGACTGCTGAACACTCACCTGGCCCCTCCCATCTCTACATCTCTATTCCATCTTCTTTAGAAGTTCAACATTTTGAACCAACATCACCAATCTCTTAAGTTGTATATGATCTCATATACTGCCCCTCCTTGAACACCAGCTCCTGAAGAGTAGGGAAGGTATATCCAGTTCATCTTCTCATCTCTTATTGAGTCTAATATAATGAGTTCAAAGAGCAAGTTCTCAAAAAGTATGACTAAATACTGCTATATATTTCTTAGGTCCTGGCAATAAAGAGTTCAAATGTTAACTTCTTGAACAAAACTCTTTAGTCCTGAATTCCTTCTGAAAACATAAAGAAGTTGGGCTACATAATTTCTAGAACATTTCTAAACTATCACTATTAGGGTAATGATAAATTGTGTGTGTCTCTGTGTCTGTGTATCTTACTGGCACAAAAGTGTCATGAGGAGACTCATTATTTTGTACTCTATGCTGGACAGCTTTACTCTCAACTTGACACACCTGGGTTGAAGGAGCCTCAGTTGAGGAATTTCCTCCATTGGACTGGCCTGTGTCCATGTCTGTGGGGTATTCTCTTGATTGTTGGGTTATGCGGGAAGGCCCAGCCTACTGCGGGTGGTGCCACCCCTGGGCAGGTTGTTGTATATTGCATAAGAAAGCAAGCTGAGCATGGGCCAGGGGAGCAAGGCAGTAAGCAGTGTTCCTCCATGACCTGTGCTTCAGTTCCTGCCTCCAGGTTCCTCCCCTGAGTTCCCATGTTGGGCTCCCTCAGTGATGATGTGACCCAGGAGATGTGAGCCATATAAACTCTTTCTTCCCCAAGATGTTTTTCGGTCAGAGTGTTTTGTCACAGCAATTGAAAGGAAACTTGACTATTAACTAAAAAAATTAAAGATTGTATTTGACAAGTCACTTGGTTTAAGTATAGAGATGCACTGCTGGGTATGTCTGGGAGAGCATTTGCAGAGTGCTAAGAAGGGAAAGCTCGTCCTGTGTGTTGGTGGCACCATCCCATAGGCTGGGGTCCCAAATGCAATAAAAGGGAGAAAAGGAGGAAGCCCAGGACACGGGCTTCTCTTTCAACTTCCTGGTCATCTTGGTGTGAGCTCCTTTGCCCACCCTGCTCTTCCCACTAAAATGGATTGAACCTTCTGAGATCAGAAGTAAAACTAATCTTTCTCCCATAAGTTATTTGGCTCAGATATCTAGTCACCACAATGGAACAAAATATGTTTTACAACTTATTATTTCTAATATATCATTGTGCATACAGTGGAAACTAAAGAAGTTTTTCAGCAAACTGATTCCAAGATACATGTATTTGAGTTGAGAGGAGACAAATAGATGATGTATTTCTAAAAACTTATTTTTTTGTGAATTTAGCTTTTATTAAAATACACAAGAGAAACCTGTTATTAAACAATTCTCAAGGTAAATGTTACGTCCTTGGAATCATTTTGTAACATAATAACTCTTTAATTTAATCCATTAGTTTAAGTTTCACATTGTTTACTGACAATAGGGAAGCCAGATTAAGTAGCTTATTATTATAAGGGAGCCAATTCACTTAATACTGCCATGCTTTGGAAACAATTTGAGTGTATCTCCCAAAGTTTCATGTGTTGGAAACTTGGTATTCAGTGTGGCAATGTTAAGAGGTGGTGGACCCTTTAAGAATGGAGTCTAGTGGGAGGTTATTAAGTTATTGGAGGTATGGACCTGGGAAGGAATTGGGTCCTTTGTGACCCAATTAGTTCCTGTGAAGAGAGTTGTTAAAAAAGAGAAAAACCAGCCCCTCCCAACTCTCTAGCTTCCTGTTTCACCATGAGATCTTTTCTTCTCCCTTATGTTCCATGATAGTGCACAGCCAAGGGACTCTTCGCTCAGCAGAGGCTGAACAAATGGAGTTGCCCAATCTCCCGTTTTTCAGCTTCCTAAACTGTGAATAAATCTCTTTGCTTCATAGATTATCCAGCATTGAGTATTTTGTTACAGCAACAGAAAAACTGCCTAATACAGATATTGAATAAATCAAATTTAGCTATTCATATAGATATTCTTATTTCTCCAGATTCTCTGTCTCTCTGTATCTTTCACACACACACACACACACACACTTTCTCTCTCCCTTTTGTCTCACATTTCATTTTTGGCCTACTATGCTATGACTAAACTTTTCACCTTCTGGTACTTTTTTTTTTTTTTTTTTGCGACAGGGTCTCCCTATAGCCCCAGCTGGCCTGGAACTCACTCTGTAGACCAGGCTGGCCTTGAACTCATAGAGATCCACCTACCTCTGCCTCCCAAGTGCTGGGATTAAAGGTGTGAGCCACCATTTAAAAGAAGTACTGTGGGCCCGGCCCAGTACTTCTTTTCACATCCTTCCCCACTGTTTACCCAGATGCCTCACCAGTCTGGAGAATAGGTATGTTTCCCACGGTGTTTGGATCATCCACAAGTCCTAGTTTCTTCAAAGTGTCTGTCTTTGCTTGTAGCTTTGGTATGAGCATGCTGGAAGTTGATGCTTCCCCAGCTAAGAAGCAATAGCTTAGGTCACCCTCAAGGTAGGATTCAAGGAAGAAAATCCTCCTGACTCTTCATTTGCCCTAAAAATCCCAGCTGTCCAAAACTTTCTTACCATAAATACAGTGAAAAAGATTAAGAGATGTGATGGCTGTCCTCAATAACTATTTTACCTTCCAAAGACTTTACTCCCTTGGTATAAACATATTACTACATATAATGACAATAAGGTAGAAGACCATTTTTCTTTGGGCCCTGATTTACATGTATGAGGGATGTCAACTGCAGTGACAAAAAGGACTTCCATAAATGAGCCCAGACAGGTTGGAATAATCCATAAATTAAAAAGAAAGCAATGCCATCCCATGCCAAATCTTCCTTATCTGCCTGGGATCAGAATAACATCTCACTTAAACTTCTTCAAAGAGAACAACAACTTGCTCAAGAAAAAACACTTTTCACAAGAAAAAGGACAAGTCTTTTTCATGGTAGTAGAATAAACAGGTCAGTTCACCCCTCTAGTCTATAATTACACTAGAAGTTCCTGAACTGAGAATCTTGGTGAGAATTCATTCCCTGTGACTGTAGTATGATCAGGAGTCAATGGTACCTGTTCTCTGGGAAGTCCTGACTAACTGGCGAGACTGAATCACACACATGAAAAATTTCAGACGAATTTCCTCTTTACGCATGGCTATTTCCTAGAAATAAAGACAGAGTTTAATCCAAATAAATAGATCTGTGGAATAATTAAGATGCCAATAATTGACATGGTCAAGGTATAGTCACTACTAATAGGTTTTAGGACTTAGCAATATAAAAATAGCAGCATATATGATGATACAAGTAATTGTTTATATATTTAAGAAGGGAGGATCCCCTGAACTAAGCAAGCCCACCCTCTCCTCTTTTCCAGAAGCTGAGAGTATGGAAAAGTTTGGGGCTTCCAGTCCTACTTCAAGACTGAATTCCAATGGTGGCTGTCATTTGGGTAGAAGCAGTTCATCAAGGTTTCTACATAGGGTCTGGCCAAAGGCCAGGTAAATTGAGGGGCTTGGTAAATAATCTAAATGAACAAACATATTTATTCCCATTATTTTCTCTCTAAAAGTTCAACACGGATTACATAAAGATCTTCGGGCGAGCCCCACTAGAGATCACCTTTTCAAATCCCTCCGGTTATGGCGATTCTATATGTTGTCAAGAGTTTAATCTAAGGTGTCTCCAAAGATTTTCCTCCTAGTCCCAGGTCTCGAACCCCACCCCCGAACTCTCCCTCCCGGGATGAGTCAAGCAGGATGTGATGCAGACTAGTTCTCAGTAAGATACAATGTAGTCTGAAACCTAGTAAGAGCTCAATCCTCGTTTGTCAAGACAGGCCTCAAACCTCTCCGCCTACAGAGAAAAAGCTGCCATGGAAACCGGAGTATAAGCAAAAAAATCGCCCTGCGGAACCAGAAGGCAGCGGGTAAGGGGGCCGAGGGACATAGAAAAGCAAAGGACGAGGGGCGCATGAACAGTATTCCAAGTACGAGGAAGAGATAAAAAGCCCGGTCTGAAAGGGCAATGGGAAAAGACTACAGCGCCAAAAGCTCGCCGCGCTTCTCAGGCCTCGCCACTCGCGCAGGCGTTCCACGGGTCCGTAACTCTGCTCTTTGACCTCTCGCCCCACCCCCTTCCCTCTTCAGCGGCCACCAAGCGGTCTTCCGGTGGTGTATAGGCGGTTCCGGTTCACGGCGGTTCCTGGGTTTTGCGTTCCGCTCCCGGCCGGAAACTCCTTTGCCTAGCAGCCGGTTCCGGTTCGGTGAGTGGCGGCGGGAAACTGGGGGAGGGGTGAGGATGGAGGGAGACTGGGCCGGGAGGCTTAGTCGGACCGGGCCTGCTGGCCTCTGCTGGGCTAAGCGGAAGCGGGCACTGTGGTGGCGGCAGCGCCTTTTCTTCCGCCCCGCCCCCTGGGACCACCTCCACTCCCCCCTGCGGTCCTGTGGCTGCTGTCTGGCCCGGGGCTGGTAGCTGGCCTTGAGGAGGCCGCCGCTTCGGGCCTCTTACTCTAGAGCTGCGGAGAAGCCCTCTTCCCCCTAGTTCCAGCAGGCGGGTCTCGGTGCCCGGCTCCACTTTCCCGCGGAGAAGAGGCTGGTTAGGGATTCCGGGAGTTTCCCGCCAGCACAGGGTCCTCTCTCGGGGGAGAGCGGCGTTCACCAGGGAACTCTGCTTGCTAGCACACCTGCTTCACGTCTCGTCTTCTTTGAGACCTGAATGATATTTCTCCACTACTTCTGTGTGTCACGTAAACAATTCGCCAACTCTTTAACCTGTGATATTTCCCTGAGATGGGATATCGCTAGTGTCACCACCAGAAAGAAACGTCTGGAGCTCCTGCACAGGTTATGAAAACCCCCTTCATTGCCACAGTTGGCTTACCTGGCTCATCGCCTCCTGGTAATTGCCTTGAACCGTCTCTTTCTTCGTGTACCCCCCTAACGTGGTCTTTCTGGATAGGTTCCCGGCTTCTCTTGTCTTGAGCTTGGCGATTTCTGTTTATCAGTACTTCTGCAGTTTGTCTGCTATCTTGTTAGCAGTAACACTTGCTCCCTATCACTTTCAAGTCAGACTTGTTACAATTATTTAGCCCAGGTTATACTTACTGTTTCGGGAGGGTGGTGATTCTTGTAAATTTATAGAAAAGCCTATTCTAGTCTACCAACTATTTGACTGGGGTTTGGGCTGTGATTGGACGTTCTGGATGAAGTTGATGGCATTCAAGTTTTTTTTTCATAAAGATCTTTTTATTAAGGACTCGAGCTGACATGTGGGATTACACTGCCTTTGAGATACAGTGACACCTTAACCATAACCTTCAGTTAGATTGCCCACCGTCAGTTCCTTTTAGAAAAATTGCTTCATTTTTACTTGATTTCTGTTAATTATCGTGACTGCAAAAGTGGTTATCCTGTCACCCATACGATGAGTTTAAAGTCTAGAGTGAGTGGATGGGTATACAAACAGGTTCTGCCACTTGTGGCTAAAGTGATGTCATTCTTTTCTTCCAGTGACTTCCATTTATCTTACTAGTTGTGCCAGCTTTTTTATAGTGCTGTATCTGTAGATCTGGCTTCTCCTAATGGAGAGTCAACTACTTTGTGTCAAAGGCATAAAAAAAGAAGTTAAATACTGTTAAAGATGTAGAACAGTAAGGTGCTGAGGGTACTAGAATCTAACACTGAGATACTACATGTAAAATACTATGGTGGGGGGGAACCCAAACATAAGATGATACCATATAAACTATGTCATGTGTAATTGATTTCCAAAACTCAGAGTAGTGTTTTTCACATGATCACTTCTTATATTGTGAACTGTTCTGACCACATCTTGGTCCTGGATACAACGAACTATACAGATCGTCTCAAAATATATATTTCTGGTAATTTCATCATTGCCCTAACCATTAATTTTTGTAATTACCTCTTCCTAAGTACGAAAGCCTGTATGATGTTTTACCACATTCTCTTGCAAGCAAGACGTCATTGTTTTTTCAGATTTCCTTTTGTGTTCAGCTACTAACCTGATTTCGCACTAGTAACCACTTGCTTATTATGTTCATTAGGTAAATTAAATAACTGATGTATTACTAAAGATCAGTTATTAGAACTGGGTGCATGCCTTTTAATTCGAGCACTTGGGAGGCAGAGGCAGGCAGATCTCTGTGAGTTCAAGACCAACCTGGTCTACCAAGTGAGTTCTGGGACAGCTGGGGCTACAGGGAGACCCTGTCTCAAAATAAATAAATTAACAAACAAATAAATAAATAAACTACAGGGAGACCCTGTCTCTAAATAAATAAATAAACAAACAAACAAATAGTATTCTTTCCTTGAAAGAAAAAAATTGTTAGCCTTGTTAGAAATTGATGGCATCTAAGGATCTAGCACTTCATGTAGAATTTATTTATTTTTTTTAAAAAATCCCTTCTCCCAGTATCATTGTTAAAGAAAGTCTTGTAAGCACAACAAAGCAGCCAGATGTATGAAAGTATAAATTATCTAAATAACTAAATGAATACATCAGCAAGGATTTCACAAATCTTGCTGAGATTATTCTTACATTGCCCATGTAAATCTTTGAATGAGGATGTGCGTGGATATGAAATTGTGTTATGCCTAAAATGTGTCTTTGCTGAGGTATTGAGATACTTGGGCTCTTCCCTTTGCCCATATGTGTGTTTTCATGGTAGTCATTTAACTTCTCTAAATTCTTGGGTTTCTAGCTTGTTTTCCCCTTTCATATCTCTTTCAGTAAAATGAAAAGGAAATTAACTGGGATTGTTCCACTGGGTACTAGATATTTATTTATTTATTTATTTATTTATTTATTTATTTATTTATTTGACAGCATTTTGCTATATAGACCAGGGTAGCCTCAAACTTGAGGTCCTTAGCTTCCAAAGTGCTGCATACCAGACTTTTTTAAATTGGCATTCTTCTAAAAATAAGGAGGATGAGGCACTAGTGATGGGAAGTGATCGGCTTTTTTCCTACCTTAATGAAGGACCTGAAGGGTTCTGCTCTATTAAAGAAAGAAGATGAAGAGTAGTCTTTGGAATATAAACCTAAATCTTTTTTTTTTTTAATTTTTTTATTTATTTCTGTATGTGTATGAATGTACTGTCTGCATGCAGGTCTGTGCACCCGTGTCGTGCAATGCCGCGGAGGTCAGAAGAGGGTGTCGGATTCCCCTGGAACTGGAGTTCTCCTGGAATTGGAGTTTCAGACGGTTCTGGCGTAAGCACAACAAAGCAGCCAGATGTATGAAAGTATAAATTATCTAAATAACTAAATGAATACATCAGCAAGGATTTCACAAATCTTGCTGAGATTATTCTTACATTGCCCATGTAAATCTTTGAATGAGGATGTGCGTGGATATGAAATTGTGTTATGCCTAAAATGTGTCTTTGCTGAGGTATTGAGATACTTGGGCTCTTCCCTTTGCCCATATGTGTGTTTTCATGGTAGTCATTAACTTCTCTAAATTCTTGGGTTTCTAGCTTGTTTTCCCCTTTCATATCTCTTTCCAGTAAAATGAAAAGGAAATTAACTGGGATTGTTCCACTGGGTACTAGATATTTATTAATTTATATTATTATTTATTTATTATATTTATTTGACAGCATTTTGCTATATAGACCAGGTAAGCCTCAAACTTGAGGTCCTTAGCTTCCAAAGTGCTGCATACCAGACTTTTTTAAATTGGCATTCTTCTAAAAATAAGGAGGATGAGGCACTAGTGATGGGAAGTGATCGGCTTTTTTCCTACCTTAATGAAGGACCTGAAGGGTTCTGCTCTATTAAAGAAAGAAGATGAAGAGTAGTCTTTGGAATATAAACCTAAATCTTTTTTTTTTAATTTTTTTATTTATTTCTGTAATGTGTATGAATGTACTGTCTGCATGCAGGTCTGTGCACCCCGTGTCGTGCAATGCCGCGGAGGTCAGAAGAGGGTGTCGGATTCCCCTGAAACTGGATTATTCTCCTGGAATGGGAGTTTCAGACGGTTTCTGGCCGCCATGTGGGTGCTGGGGATCGAACCCAGGTCCTCGTAGAAACGGTCGGACGCTCTAAACGCTAGGCCATACTCTCCAGTCCCAAACCTAAATCTTAAGGTTTAATAACTCTTTGGGAATCCTCCCTGGCAAGCCTAGGTAATCAGATGGTTCTACTTAGTTTGTAATAATTCGAGAAAAACTCAAGCAGCCTTCCTTTCTGTGTGCTCTTTGTTATTGTGACACAAAGAATGATTGTTAAAACCATCCAATTTGATATTTTGACCCTTGATTGCTATGTACTTAATAAAGTGCTTCAGTTTTTTTTTTTATTTTTTTTTTTTAATTTTATTTATTTCCGTATGTGTATGAATGTATTGTCTGCATGCAGGTCTGTGCACCCTGACGGTGCCATGCCACGAATCCTCATCCTCATCCTCCATCACAGCATCCATCAATGGTAAAAACCAGTGGAATACAAGTGGTAAATAGCATATACAAGGCACTGTGTTCAATCCCCGGGACCAAAACCAACCAACAAAGCAAAAAATAAACACAAAAACGCGATTACCCAAACCCTTACTTATACAGTGGTCTCCCTCATCGCAGGGGATGTTCCAAGGTCCCCTCTGGTATTGAGCCCCATTATATAATGTCTTTTCCTATAAATGTATCTAAGAATATTTAATAAATTTGTCTAGGGGATTTAATGAATAAAAAAAAGGGAACAATGATAACCAGTTGCATGAATGTGGTCTGTCTCAAAACAGAATTTTTCATGTATTTTTAAGCCACAGTTGACACTAACTGTAACTGTAGAAAGTGAATTTATAGATATAGATTTTTATTTTCTTCTCTGATACTCCTCTTCCCAAGAAGGTGGGGAAAAAAAGGTAGTTAAGGGTCTAACTGCTTAGGCCTACTTACATAACCTTGGCACACGTTTTTTTGTCAAGACTTCAAGAAAAAACTAGGGATGTTTATACTTGCACCTGTGCCTACTGGAAATCTTATCACCATGTTCTGTAAAAAAAAAAAATGAAAAATGAGGGGCTGGAGTGTGATGGGCCCTAGCGGTTAAGAGCGCCGACCGCTCTTGCAGGGACCCGGGTTCGATCCCCAGCACCCACATGCGGCCGAGAGCCGTCTGAAACTCCCAATTCCAGGAGAACTCCAGTTCCAGGGGAGTCCGACGCCCTCTTCTGACCCCGNCCCGTTGGGCATTTGCACGTCATGGGTGCCCAGACTGCATGCAGACAATACATTCATACACTACGGAAATAATAAATTAAAAAAAAAAAAAAAAATAAAAAAAAAAATGAGCACTTTATTAAGTACATAGCACTCTTAAGGGTTCAAAATATTCAAATTGGATGGTGTTAACAATCATTCTTTGTGGTCACAATAACAAAAGCCCACAGAAAGGAAGGCTGCTTGAGTTTTTCTCGAATTTTTACAAACAAGTAGAACCATCTGATTAACTAGGCTTGCCAGGGAGGATTCCCAAAGGATTATTAAACCTTAAGATTTAGGTTTGGACTGGGAGATGGCTAGCGGTTTAAGAGCGCCGACCGTTCTTACAGAGGACCTGGGTTCGATCCCCAGCACCACATGGCGGCCAGAACCGTCTTACTAAACTCCAATTCCAGGAGAAATCCAGTCAGGGGAATCCGACACCCTCTTCTGACCTCCGCGGCATTGCACGACACGGGTGCACAGACCGCATGAAACAGTACATTCATAAACATACAGAAAAAAAAAAAAAGAAAAAAAAAAAAAGAGGTTATATCCAAAGACATCTTATTCAATAGAGCAGAACCCTTCAGGTCCTTCATTAAGGTAGGAAAAAAAACGGAGGTCAGAAGAGGGCGTCGGACTCCCCTGGAACTGGAGTTCTCCTGGAATTGGAGTTTCAGACGGCTCTCGGCCGCCATGTGGGTGCTGGGGATCGAACCCGGGTCCTCTGCAAGAGCGGTCGGCGCTCTTAACCGCTAGGCCATCACTCCAGCCCCTCATTTTTTTTTTACAGAACATGGTGATAAGATTTCCAGTAGGCACAGGTGCAAGTATAAACATCCCTAGTTTTTTCTTGAAGTCTTGACAAAAAAACGTGTGCCAAGGTTATGTAAGTAGGCCTAAGCAGTTAGACCCTTAACTACCTTTTTTTTCCCCACCTTCTTGGGGAAGAGGATGTATCAGAGAAGAAAATAAAATCTCATATCTATAAATTCACTTTCTACAGTTACAGTTAGTGTCAACTGTGGCTTAAAAATACATGAAAAATTCTGTTTTGAGACAGACCACATTCATGCAACTGGTTATCATTGTTCCATTTTTTTTATTAATGTTAATCCCCTAGACAAATTTATAAATATTCTTAGATACATTTATATAGGAAAAGACATTATATAATGGGGCTCAATACCAGAGGGGACCTTGGAACATCCCCTGCAGATGAGGGAGAACCACTGTATAAGTAAAGGGGTTTGGGTAAGCAGTTTTTGTTTTATTTTGCTTTGTTGGTTGGTTTGGTCCCGGGGATTGAACACAGTGCCTTGTATATGCTATTTACCACTTGTATTCCACTGGTTTTTACCATTGATGGATGCTGTGATGGAGGATGAGGAGTACTTTGTACAACTGAAAGTTTTCCTTGATTGTCCTTAATAAATCTGTGGCTTTATGTTTGCCACTGAATAAGATTAATGGAAAAGAAATCTTAGTAGGATCATCGTGAACTCCGTCACTTAGGAAAATCTTTTAGTACAAGGTAAAAAAAGAAAAAAAGGCAGTGGATTAGGAAGAATTTCTAGCTTACAGTCACTACCTTAATGATTTTATGCATGGTATTTGGTCTCCTGAGGGTTGGCTCTCCCATCTGCCCGCTTTGATCTCTGTGATTCTCTGTGATTCTATGGGTTGTCTACCATTGCTATGTAGTGTAGCACAGTTTGCACGAAGTACCTCGGATCAATTTTATTTTTCACCCTCCTCTCAGTAAATCAATTGTCTTTATCATTTTTCTCACCTAAGAACATGTATGTCACTTACATGTAGCTTCCTGTTACATAATATCCGAATTAGATGTTTAACTATGCACTGTTTTCTGTTTTGTCTTTTATAGGATTTTGTATCTTTGCTAAAGTCAGTGATGTGAAAAGACCTGAGATGGGTAAGACTAGCTATGAAGTGTTCAGTCCTTTAGTTACTGTGCTTCTATGTTTGTGTCTTTGTGCATATTAATAGTATTACAAGAGGTCATAATCATAGTTATATAATACTATGTTCCAAGCATAATTATCTTTTTGTTAGTACATTTACAGAATCATTTAGGACCATTTTCTCATTCATTGTACTGAACAAAACAAATGCACACTTGTACATATTTGCTATGTTTACTATATACCTAGTCTGGATACTTAAAATATGTTCATCCATTTAGTTGTTTCAGCCTTCTCTCTACAAGGATACCTACTAGTGTATCTATAAGATATATACGATTATTATTGTACCAACAAGGAAAGTGAGACGAAAGTAAAGAAACATGGTTAGGGTCTTTATATGGAGAGAGGGCAGTTTAAATGACTCCAGTTCCGGAGTCCCTATGCCTCAGTCCTGTGTTGCACTGCCTTCTATATGATAAATAATTTGAATAAGGTAAGTCTTATTTCATGTAGCTAGTGAAATTGAGATAGTGATTGGAACACTTCCCATTATTTCCTTCAGACTTTATCAATAAAGGAAATTCCCATAGAGACAAGAAGAGTAGCCAATTTAGGAATAAGTTGACTTATTCTACTATTTACTACTACCATGTAGTAAGATCTTGTTCTGTGTTTCTTTTAAAGTCATCTTATCTCTACTTTGTATATTTTGTTTTGTTTTTCTCTCCCTGCCTTCCTTTTTCTGTTAGTCTTCTCTCTCCCTCCCCTGGTTATATTGTTTTCATTTTCTCTCCTTGTTGGTAGTCCTGTAAGTCATTGAGTTCTCTTAACTCTTGCTTCTTTCTGTTTTAACTCTTTTAAAGTAAATAAAAATGTCTCAAAAATGTTTCTAAATTTAGGATTCTCCCAGGATCTAGTTATTGAGATGATACTAAGAACCATATGAATAAATTATACAGTTTTATAGAAAAATTCAATATGAGTGTAATTTTTAATTACAGGTTTTTTCTATGTGGGGGGTATTGCATGCACACATCTGTGTAGGTATGTGTCCAGATCCACTCACATGTGGAGGCCATAAGAGGACTGGGGGTATCTTTCTCTATTACTGTTTGCCTTTAGGACAGGGACTCTTACTAGTCAGAGGCTCACTGTTTCCACTGTGCTAGCTGGCTGGCACGCTCCCAGGATCCCGTCTCTACCTCTCAGTGCTGGGGTTACAGGCACATGTAGCCATGCGTAGCATTTATGTGGGTGTTGAGAATTCAAAGTCAGGTTCTTACACTTGCACAGCAAGTACTTTTATCCACTGAGCCACTTCCAAGCTCTTGATTAAAAATTAAAGCACCTTTTTTAGTTCAAATAGGAAATAAAACAGCACGAACAGTGTTTTTGAATGCTGATGCTCCCTCTTTTGTGATGGGAGGGGTTGTTTTTTAAGAGGCAGAGTTTCCCATCCCAGCTGATGATTTGGAACTCACTTATAGATCATGCCAGCCTTGTTTCACAGAGATCTACCTGCCTCTGCCTCCTAAGTGCTGGTGAAAGGCATGTGTTGCACCGTCCCCTTCCCCCCCACCCCCCCTGCTTTTTTTTTTAAGACAGGGTCTCCCTATAGCCCCAGCTGGCCTGGAACTCAGAGATCCATCTGTCGCTGCCTCCCAAATGCTGGGATTAAAGGCATGCACGACCACGCCTGGCTTAAAGATGGGTCTTAGCCGCCATGTGGGTGCTGGGAATCGAACCTAGGTCCTCTGCAAGAGCAGTCTGCACTCTTAACCGCTGAGCCAACTCTCCAGCCCCATCCCTCCCCTTTTTAAAGTGGTAGGGTTTGCCATGCTGTCCAGGCTGATCTTGAACTTCTGAGCTCACATGATCTCCTACCTTTGCAGGAGTCCCATAGCATGTCTTTGTGCTCTAAAAGATAGTGTCCTGGGGCTGGAGAGATAGCCTAGCGGTTAAGAGCAACGACGCTCTTGCAGAGGACCCGGGTTCGATCCCCAGCACCCACATGGCGGCTAAGAACCGTCTGTAACTCCAATTCCAGGAGAACTCCAGTTCCAGGGGAATCCAAGACCCTCTTCTGACCTCCGCGGCATTGCACGACACGGGTGCACAGGCCTGCATGCAGACAGTACATTCATACACATACAAAAAAAAAATAAAAAATAAAAGATAGTGTCCTATCTTTTAATTTATTAAATTTATTATACCTAAAACATTAAAAAGTTTTCTTTTGGGGAAATTTTACTATGTTAAGAAACTTTCCAGCTGTAGAGATGGCTCAGTAGTTAAGAGCACTGACTGCTCTTGCAGAGGACCAGCATTTGATTCCCAGTACCCACATGGTAGCTACCAACTGTCTGAAACTCAAGTTCCAGGGGTCTGGTGCCCTCTTCTGACCTCAGTGGGCATTGCATGACATGGGTACACTTACATGCAGGCAATACACTCATATACATAAAATAATAAAATATTTTTTTAAATTTTTAAAAAGAAAGAACTTTAAATCAAGCTGTTTTTATTTTTGTGTAAGTTTTGAACTACTTGTCAGATGATCTCAGTCAATTCCAAATGAACCAACTTCTGCATATAATGACTTGCTAACAGCAATATTTTGAGATTTGGTGCCAATGATTAGGTTTGAAGAAGGAAGGGGGTTTTATTTGACTATAGAATTCTTTGAGAATTGGTTTTAAGTGACAAGCTTGGCTCCAAAGAAAACATTACTGAAGAAATTACGTGACCCGAACTAACCTGGACTCTTTCCCTAGATGATATTGCTGATGGGGTGAAGATGGATGCTGGAGAAGTGACGTTAATGAACCACAACTCCACCTTCAAATCCCATCTCCTGTCACAGTCAGGTTTTCCAGAGGACCAGCTTTCACTTTCTGACCAGCAGGTTAGAAATAATTTTATTCCTTTACATAACTTATTATTTTTCTCATTATAGTTTTTCATCTGATGTGTTTGAATGCCACACTGAAAAATCCAGTGTATGTGTGACCTCTTTATAATCAATGATTTTTGTGTTCAGAATTCTGCTTGCTAGAAAGCAAAACAGACTATGAATTATTTGACAATAATATCTTTTAGAAAACTCATTTCTCTGAATATTATAACAACACATAGATCTTTTTATTTATTTATTTATTTATTTTTTGTCTTTTCAAGACAGGGTCTCTCTGTAGCCTCAGCTGTCCTGGAACTCACTCTGTAGACCAGGCTGGCCTTGAACTCACAAAGATCCACCTGCCTCTGCCTCCCGAGTGCTAGGATTAAAGGCATGTGCCACCACGCCTGGCAGATCTTTTTTTTTTTTAACTTGGCAGAATTAAAGGGGGGGGGGTAACATACAGCTACTCTAAGCTTGTCTTATTAAGCTTAGTTTTCCAAGGTCAGACCTGGAACCAGCAGCTTGCTTAGCAGCCTGGTAAAAATATAGACTCTCAGGTATCATCCCTACCACTGAAACAGAATCTCTATTTTAAACCATCCCTGGCTAATATATTTGCACATTAAAATTAGAGGAACATTGTTAAGACAGCAGTCTTGGGCCAGTGAGATGGCTCAGTGAGTAAGTGTTTTCTGCCAAGCCTGATGACCTGAGTTTAATTCCCGAGGCCCTCATGGTAGAAGGCGTGAACTCCCTCAAGTTGTCTTCTGACCTACACACACACACACACACACACACACACACTTTGGCACGAATATGTGCATACACATTCACACAAATAAATGAATTTTTTTGAAACTCTAGCTATCCTAGAACTCCCTATGTAAACCAAGCTAGCCTTGAATTCACAGAGGCACCACCATACCCAGCCATAAATAGATGCAGTTTAAAGAAAGAATTAAGAAAAAAGAAAGCATTTTTGCTCAATAGGAAAACCATTAATAATTCAAATGAGAGAATTCTTTGTAAATCTGGTTAAGCACAGGCAGGGTAGGCACTAAATACCTGTAGTGTTCATCTCCCATAATCATTTAGGTACTGAACATACATTTGCATTTATATTAGGACCACACCACCACTCCTCAATTAAGAATTATCTCTGTAGCTGAGTGTGGTAGGTAGAGGCAGGTGATCTGTGTGAGTTCAAGGTCACCCTGTTTGGTCTACATAGTGCGTTCCAGGTCAGCTGGGGCTACAGGGAGACCCTGCCTCAAAAAGAAAAACAAAAGAATTATCTGTAAAATTTCAGAAGAATAAAAATCAAGTTCATGGGGCTGGAGAGATGGCCTACCGGTTAAGAGCGCCAATTGCTCTTGCAGAGGACCCAGGTTCGATCCCCAGCACCCACATGGCGGCTGAGAACCATCTGTAACACCAGTTCCAAGAGAACTCCAGTTCCAGGGGAATCCGACACTCTCTTCTGACCTCTGTGGCATTGCACGACACGGGTGCACAAACCTACATGCAGACAGTACATTCATATACATACAAAATAAATAAATAAAATTAAAAAAAAATCAAATTCATTTTCATAGCTTCTGTAATACATGTCGTAACGCATTTTCTGATAGGATATATTAACTTTTTTTTTGGTCTTTGAGACCCCTGTAGTATAGTCCCAGCTGGTCTGAAACTCACTTTGTAAACCAGGGTGGCCTAATCTCATAGATATCCAAGTGCTAGGATTGAAGGCATGGGCCACCACACCTAGCCTGATGAACATTTAACTCATAGTACCTCATTTTCCCCTTAAGTTTGGATAATTTTATCAAATTGTCTCTTTCATTAATATGTAGCTTATTTACAATATAGTAGACACATCCATATTATATTGAGTTGCAAAATATGTCACAATCCAGTTTAATGATTTTTTTAATATAAACTTTATTCCCTATTATTGTAAAAAATATTATTTAAGAAAATAATCTTCTGTTCTGTTTAGATTTTACCTTCCAGGCAAGAAAATCTGGACCGATCTTTTACATGTTCCACAGGAAGTGCACCTTATAGTCCAAATTATTACCCAGGTATGATATATTACTTGTAATCATGTCACTTGACATCTTTCAGATAATTGCGATAGCAAATATTTTGTGTTTACCAACTTTAAAAGTGAAAGCATTGTTGAGGACTGGGAACATAGCTCAGTGATAGTGTACTTGCCTAATATGCTGAAAGCCTTCCATTTGCTCTCTATCAGCACCAGAAAGTAAAGGCATCATTCAAAGGAAAATGCATTTTCTCCATTAAAACATTGTCTTAGCCGGGCGTGGTGGCGCACGCCTTTAATCCTAGCACTTGGGAGGCAGAGGCAGGTGGATCTCTGTGAGTTCAAGGCCAGTCTGCTCTACAGAGTGAGTTCCAGGCCAGGTGGGGCTACAGGGAGACCCTGTCTCAAAAAGGCAAAAAAAATAAATTAAAAAAAAATAAAACATTGTTTTAATAAGCTTTATATATATGTGTGTGTTTGGTTGCTATAGTATTTTGGGTTTAGCCTCAAGCAAATGTTAGCTCTTACATAGGAAGGTTTTTTTTTTTTTAATCTGCTCTCCTTGTCTACTAGTAAGCCTTTATAAAAAGTAAAGTAACACAGCTTTGATTCTTTTAAAGCAGTATATGTAATATAAAGAGTATTTGTTTTATATTGATTTAAACTGCACAGCTGGTTTATTTCTGTTCTTGAAACAATGAAACCTGAAAATTTATTTCTACCTAAGTTTGCCACCCCCATCAGGGCAGGAAATATTAGTTCCATGTTTCCATCCAGCACCTGCCACAGCCATGTGCTTGCATGTTCAAGGACTTTCCTCTTTGACTTGTGGTCCAAGACAGAAGTCAGCATTTTCTAAGTGATTCCTTTCTGCCTTCTTGCCTTGTCTGCCCTCTTCCTAAGGTTTGGACTTCTAGCAGCATTCTGCCTCTTGGCTTGGGGAACTAAGAATTTTGTTGGTTAGTCTCTCGGCAGTCTATCTGAGGAAGATTATAGTGGTCTTCCTAAATCTTTTCACTGTGCATTATTTTCAGTTGCCACAAGTATGGGAATAATAGGAATACCACTGAACCTATATACATGAAATCTTTTTAATAAGGTAAACATATGATAACTATGAAATAAATATGCACATAATTATTATTATTATTTGGCTTCCTCAGGATTCTTTGTCAGCAAGATGAAAGCTCCTCCCCTAAAAAAGACGTTAGTATAATGCTCTTTTAGATTTATATTATATTCAAGTGTAATTTATATAGGTGTGTGGTACTTTATCCTGGGCAGATTTCATCCCTTTGGATGAGCAGTGGCCTCCATATAGTATGTGTTGATAATTTATGTAATAAAGACACAATTAGAAAGGAACTCAACTTTTTTTTTGAAAAAAAAGTCATTTTCGAAAATTCCTTTTTAGTGAACAAAGGGCCTAATATCCGATTCAGTTGCTCTATTAATTTTGTGGAAAAGACAGTTGAGTAATGAAATCAAATCATTAATATTTAGATTTGAATCACACTATATTTGCTTGTTAATTTCATATACCAGTTTACCATTGGATAGGATTCTTCCAGTGGGTTTTAAATGATTGTTTCATAATAATAGTTGAATAGAAAGTTGGACTTAATCCCCCTGACTAAAATCAAATCTTAACTCAGTTCTCTTTGGCCTCTTCTGATTTTTACTTGTGTATACATTCATTGTACACTTTGTATGTACATTTTAACATGTAAGATCTTTTTAACTTAAAGTTTATAGTTTTAGTTTTTTTGTCTGTTCACATACTGTTCCTCACATTTATTGTTTTCTGTTGATTTTTCATCTATGGCATCATTATGCAGAGCCACAGTCCCTGTGTGCAGTTCCAAAAACCCAAAAACTATAAAAAAAATTAAAAAAAATTTTTTTTGCCAGGTGTAGTGGCATGCGCCTTTAATCCCAGCACTCAGGAGGCAGAGGCAGGTGGATCTCTGAGTTCAAGGCCAGCCTGGTCTATAGAGTAAATTCCAGGCCAGCTGGGACTAAAGGGAGACCCTGTCTCAATAAATAAATTAATTAAAAAAATTTTTTTTCATAGCTCATTTGACATTAAAACCTACATAAACTAGGAAGATTTTTATATTGTCTTGTCCCTGTAAATATGAATATATATTCACTTTGCTACATATATGCATGTTTGTTTGCAGAGTGCTGTTCCAGATTATACTTGTAAATATTATATAGCAGAGCAGATTATCTTCTGAAATTCCAAAAGTTTTTAATTCAGAAATACAGTGGTCCCTAAAGCATTTGGGATGATGGCCAGTATCTTCACTTGTTTTATTGTTTTCTGAGGGCTCAGGTCCACCTTTGACATTTCATTGTTTTCCTAGGGCTTAAGTCCACCTTTGACATTTTGAGCTATTATTAATAGCATGACTTAAAAGCATTTATATACTTCTTATTTTCAATTCCAGTTGAACCTTAATATTGACAAAGAATATATTTGAGATTACCTCAGATCTCCTCATGTTCTTTTTTCCTCATGTTCTTGACTATACCAAGATTTGAGCAAATTCCTGGACTTGGCTTTCTGCTTAGGCACATGATTTTTTTTTTTTTGTATTTTTGAGACAGGGTCTCCCTTTTAGTACCAGCTGTCCTGGAGCTCGCTATGTGGACCAGGTTGGCCTTGAACTCACAGAGATCTGCCTACCTCTGCCTCCCGAGTGCTGGGATTAAAGGTGCGCGCCACCACGTCCCGTTAGGCACATGATTTTTTTTTTTTTTTGTATGCGTATGAATGTATTGTCTGCGTGTAGGTTTGTGCACCCGTGTTGCCACAGAGGTCAGAAGAGGGTATCAGATTCCCCTGGAACTGGAGTCAAAGATGGTTCTCAGCTGCCATGTGGGTGCTGGGGATCGAACCTGGGTCCTCTGCAAGAGTGGTGGGTGCTCTTAACCACTAGGCCATCTCTCCAGCCCCGGCACATGATTTTTAAGAGCTCCAATTTTCCTATATTTATCTTCATACCACAGGTTGTTCCCCATACCAAAAATCTTACATTAAAGTTTTATCTGTCACTTGAATTTATAACATTTTTAGGAAGCTAATGGTATTTTGTGATAGTTTCGTGTGCATGACAATGATTAGAGAAAAGTAACTGTGAATGATTAAGTTGTGTTGACATGGGAATATTGAGCTGTCACAGACCTCTAAGATATTTCTTAATAATTAGAATTTTAAATCTATAAACCAAGGAATCTGTATACTCTTTTAACAAAATCTTAAAGATACTTTGGGGACCAGGAATATAGCTTGGAAGTAGAATGCGTGTCTAATAAAAATACATAAGGCTCAGGGTTTACTCTCTAGAACCAAACAAAAATAAAAACTACTTTTACCATGTACTTTAAAATTTTTCTTTCCTTTGCCATATGCATTCTAATTCATCATAGGTCTCTGCTGTCTCCTTTGGGTATAGTTGCCTTGAGTCTAGCCAGCACATGGGTCTAGGCGTGGATCTTCAGGTTACCTCCCTTAGTCTTCCTGCTGTGCCACTATTGCTGTTTATCTACTGTTCTGCCGGACTCTCTCTTCTACCAAGGTGAAAATGAGTAGGAAAGTCCTTTAAAATATAGGTTTATAACTTCTGATTTTTTTTATTGCATCTATATTGTTAAAGCCTTTCAAAAATCTGTTTCATACATCTGTTCAAGATTAGACTATTAAGAGGACTTGGTTTTTTTTTTCTAATTGTTTAGAAAGATGAAAATGCAACACTTACTTCATGATGGTTAGGTTTCAAAATCCTCAGTTTCATGAAGAACACAATGGAAAATTTTAAAGCATTTTTAGTTCTGAACAATAACCAAAAAGGTAGATTAAGATGAAAAGAAATGAAATTTTTAGTGCTTTTGAATTTATCCATACTCTGGAAAAATATGTTAAATTAGGTTACCACACTAGCATTTAACAAGTAAGTTTATTTAGTGTCCTGTTACTACCATAACTAATAAATCCCAATGTTAACAGAAAAAAAAAGAATGGGTACTTTCATAGTAGGTGATTATCTGACATTTCTTTTTAGTTTCAGACAGAAATTTATTACATATTCATAGGTAGGAGCTTGTGGGGGCGGGAGAAGAACATAGCGTGGCAGGAACATACTCTTCTTCAACAAGAAGGGTTTTTTTGTATCATGTTCATAAAATTATTGCCTGTCCTTGCAGAAAATTAACAGAGATGACAAAATAACAAGTTAAATATTCACTTTGAAACGATTATTTGAAACCTCTTATAGGTCTTTGTTCCCATCAGCAATAGATCATTTAGTGATGTCTCATTGGATGGGGGTAGAACCACTTACCCTGGTTAAACAGACTGCCTGTTTATGGTTTCCCCTTGCTGAAGCCTCTGTCCAATGCTCTAGGGAAGGCTGGTGACATATTATCCAGGTGATTTGCATTTTTAACAGACTTCTTTCTCAAGTAGACATTTTTAGTTAAATTATTTAGCAGAAGTTGTGAAAGACAAATACTTCAACTGTGGTTACTTTGTCTTTAACAGTTAATTGCTTTGGGGGGTTTGTTTTTCAACTGAGACTCATATTCAGTAGCTTCTTATCTCTGCCCTTACAGTAATATTAGTAATGAATGTTAATCACAGATACTTATTACAAAGGAAAAAAGTTCTAATTCATTTTGAAAATAGATTTATTTTGATTTTTAATTATTAATTAAAATTAATTATTAATTATTGCACTTGACTGGTGAACCAGTTGATACTAATACTACTGAGGATTGCTTTTTCTCCATCTTACCATATTTACCCCAATTCTGATTTTATGATTTACTTAAGAAAGAAAACATTAAATTTTCCTTTTGAAGGCTGTTTCACTTGGATAGAGTGAGTGTGTGTATGTGTGTGTGTGTGTGTGTGTGTGTAATTATGCATGTAATTATTTGATACAGGGTCTCACTCTGTGGTCCACACTGGCCTTGAACTCATGATCTTCCTGCCTCAGCCTTTCAGGTGCTAGGATTACAGGTGTGTACCACCATACCACCCTAAATACTTCATACACAAACACACACAAGCACACACATACACACGCACACTGTTATGCTAAGTTCTATAATAAAGTTCTTTGAAAGGAAAGCTTTAGAATGTTTTAGCATTAGTCAAAATTCCCAGGAATAGAGAATTATTCTTGTTTTTTCACTGAAGCTTCTTAGAATTCCATAGCCTAATGTCTGGAGTTATTTTGCAGGAACTGTTTAACTTACCTAAAATCCTCCTGACAGAGAGAGGAGGGTATAGAAGTTGTTCTCCCACTTGTAGTTGAAACTTCAAGAGTTTTTTTTTTGTCACCCCAGCTTAAAATCCAAATAATCCTCAGTCCGTTGTAGTAGCCAGCATTGGAGTATTGATACATCTGATGATTGTGGCTATAAGTAACTGAAGATTATCGTACACAGAACTAGAGGTATAATGAGTCATTCCTGCCATATGCCAGCCAGAATAAGCAGCAGTTAGGTTATCTGTGCTCTTCGAGAGAGTCCCTGAGTCTGAAACATGGTAACTACAGTAAACCAGCTGCTTATTAAGCAATGATTGTTGTTCATTTGAATTACAATTCTCCTTGGCCCTCCACTTGCTTTCTTACTGGTCTGGCCTACCTTCTTTCAGGCCCAGGCCTGGGAGTGCTTGCAAGATATAGTTGGGGTAAAATGTTGACTTTTGGTGGACACCACGGAGTCACATTGATGCAGATAAGGCACATGACTGTGGCAGGATTCAGCTCCTTCATCAATTTTCAGGTTAGTATGGCTGAGTCAATTATAGTTTGTAGAAGTTCCCTTACTGCAGATTTTATTGGCAGTTGAGACTGGGCTTTCTTCCATGAGAAACATGGTGATAGGCTACATTACTTTGGAATGCAATGATGGAACATGGTTGCAATCATAAAAAGACCTAGCTCTAGTTGTTTGTTTAATTTATTCAAACTTTTATTATTATTATTATTTTTTAGACAACCCTTCCTCAGACAGTTTTCTTGGCTCAGATGACTTAAGAACCTTTGGTCAAAGTGCAAATGGACAGTGGAGAAATTCCACTCCAGCATCAGTCTCAGCTTTACAAAAATCAAGAAACAGCCGGAGTCTTTACCTCGAAACCCGAAAGACCTCAAGGTTAGTTTTCTGTCTGCCGCCTTCTCCAAACCTTTCCTAAATATGAGAAAAAATGGCTGTACGGTAGTTGTTACATTGGAATTTTTTAAATTTTTTTATTTTATTTAATGTGTATGAGTGTACTCTTGGTGCACCCGTGTCATGCAGTGCCTCGGAGGTCAGAAGAGGGCATTGGATTCCCCTGGAACTGGAGTTAAAGATGGTTCTTAGCTGCCATGTGGGTGCTAGGAATTGAACCCAGGTCCTCTGCAAGAGCAGACGGTACTCTTAACTGCTGAGCCATCTCTCCAACCCTACATTCAAATTTTAAATGAGTACTCTTTTGGCTTTAAACTCTATCAGTATGTAGAGATCCATTTGCCTTGTGCTGAATTTAGGTGATAGTCAAATCTTAAGAGAAGAGAAAATTTTAAGGGAAGTCTTGGTAGTTGAATGTGTTAGGACTCTTAAGGATAGTGTTTAAATGGCTTTCGCACATTTTAATGTGAAAATCAAGTAAATCTCTGCAGCTTGAGTGGCAAGGAAAGGACATTTTTTTTTTAGCCTTTCACATGAGCAGAAGGCTGACTTAAAGCCATTCCACGCCTTCTTCATTAGTTAACCCTGAGCCACTTCTATCTATTAGAAAGTAGAGGTCGTAGCCAGGCGTGGTGGCACATGCCTTTAATCCTAGCACTTGGGAGACAGAGGCAGGCAGATCTTTGTGAGTTCAAGGCCAGCCTGGTCTACAGAGTGAGTTCCAGGACAGCTGGGACTACAGGGAGACCCTGTCTTGAAAAGACCAAAAAAAAAAAAAAAAAAAAAAAAAGTAGAGGTCATGGGCTGGAGATATAGCCTAGCAGTTAAGAGAGCCGACTGCTCTTGCAGAGGACCCGAGTTCGATCCCCAGCACCCACATGGCAGCTGAGAACCGTCTTTAACTCCAGTTCCAGGGGAATCCGACACCCTCTTCTGACCTCTGCAGCATTGCACAACACAGGTGCACAAACCTGCATGCAGACTCACATATGAAAATAAATAAATAAAAATAAATTTAAAAAAACATTAAAAAAAAAGTAGAGGTCATAGAAAATATCATGAGCCCTACCTCTTCCCTCTCCAAGCTTATACTTGTTATTAAACAAATACCACAGGTACCTTACTATCTTTTAATTTTTAAGAGTGTTGGGAAGATTAACCCAGGGCATTGTACATACTAGGTAACTGCTCTATCACTGAGTTACATTCCCAGCCCATCAATATATTTGTTTGTTTCTTTGTTTGTTTTTGAGACAGGATCTCATATAGCCCAGGCTGGCCTCAAACTTAGTATATAGCTAAGGATGACCTTAAACTCTTGATTTCTGCCTCCAGCTCCCAAGTCCTAGATCACATATATGCACCGTTACACCTGGCTTCTAGCCCATATATCAATAAAGTATTTCTTCTTACAGCTTTTTAAATTCTTTGTATATATTTAAGGAATGTGAGACCATATAGTTTCCTGGTTGACCACATTTTCTGATAGTGATCGAAACCAACATAATGGCTTTTATTTACTTTAATGTTTTTTAATGGTATGACTTTTTCCTGCATAGTTCCACCTTTTGGATTTCACAGATTACTTCTTCATGGTATCATTCTTTTGTTCTCCATCCCCTGTGCTTTTTGTAACTAAATTTTTGTCTTGAAGAAAATGATGTATGACATCACACTAAGAGAGAAAACACTGTTCTGGTTCTTTTGTCATTAGTGATAAAAGACTGACTTTTGACTAGAGAAATGATACCTGGTCCCTGGTTGTACAGTTAAGGTTTTCCCCTTGTAACTAGAATATAATTAAATGTGGTTACTTTGGCATTGTATGAATGAACAGTCTCACCTTAAGGGAGATAATTACTAATGCCAATTGATAATCTGTATCTGAATTTTTTTTTTTTTTTTTTTTTTTTTTTGGTGTTTTTGAGACAGGGTCTCTGTAGGTGGCCTCAGCTGTCCTGGAACTTACTAAGTTGACCAGGCTAGCCTTGAACTCAGAGAAATCTGCCTGCCTCTGCCTCCCAAGTGCTGGGATTAAAGGTTTGCGCCCTCATAACTTTAAGAATATTTATTATTTTTATGTGTATGAGTGTTTTACCTTAATGTGTGTAAGTGCATCTGTTTTGGGTAATGCCTATAGAATAAGAAGAAGGCATCAGATTCCCCTAGAACTAGAGTTACAGATGGTTGTTAGTTGTCATGTGGGAGCTGGGAATTGAACCCAGGTCTTCTGCAGGAACAGAAGGTTCTCTTAGCCACTGAGCCATCTTTCTGGCCCTTATCATTTGTTTTTATTAACACTTTTTTTTTTTTTGGTAAGTTAAGGCTGGTTTGTTACCTGGAAACACATTATCTACTATTGGGAAAATTATGATCATTTTGTTATTTTGTTGTGTTGTGTGTGATTTGTTTTTGTGCTGCTGAGGATTGAACTAGCTAGGGTCTTAAGTCTATTAGGGATGTACTCTACTGCTGAGATGTATCCTTAGTCCTCTGTTTACTTTTTGAGTCAGAGTCTCCTAAGTTGCCTAGGTTGGCTTTGAATTTACAAGCTCTGTCAGACTCAACCTCACTAAATGTGGGTAGCATGTTTGTTTTCTGGCATTACAAGATGTCCCTATACTGCTTATTTGTTTAGTTATTTTAATGTTAAAAAAAAACACATTTTAGGAAGCACTAGTACAAAATCATTGTAGAAATACATAATGTCTTTCCTAAACATTTCCATCACTGTGCTGTCATTTCCTGACCACCTCCCCCAGCCTAAAAGGAAGCCTATTCCTAACATTGGAGCTTGTGCTCATCTCCCTACTATATTATGCATAAAAGTCACTACATTTCGAAAAGTTAGAAGAGTATATTTGCATTTTGATGCTCTTTAGATCTTGTTCATTTCGATTCACATCACATACAATTATTTGAAGTTGATTTCACTGAATTTAGCTTAATCAGCTGTGTAACTATTTGAGTTCTCAGCAAAAGAAAAGAAATTTATATGCCCCAAATAATTGTCTCAGGCTTGCTGGGTAATGTCAGATGGAAAACACGGTATAGAAAAGTAAACCCTTAAAATCAGTAAGCCTCACCGGGTGAGTAGTCCCAGTACTCAGGAGGCAGAAGCAGGCGGATCTCTGAGTTCAAGGCCAGCCTGATCTACATTGGCCAGTTCCAGGCCAGCTGGGGCTACAGAGAGTCCCCGTCTCAAAAAGACCAAAAAAAAAAAGAAAAGAAAAAAATAACTAGATTAGATTTATCTTAACAATTTTCTATACAAACTTTATTTTAGTGGATTATCAAACACCTTTATGGGAAAGTCAAACCATCACTGCCATGTATCTGCATATGAAAAATCTTTTCCTATTAAACCTGTTCCAAGTCCATCCTGGAGTGGTTCCTGTCGTCGAAGTCTTTTAAGTCCTAAGAAAATTCAGAGGCGGCATGTTAGTACAGCAGAAGAGGTAAGAAGAAGCTGCAATCAAAGATGCTAACAGCAAGGATCTTTCCACACATTAGCCATTTACTGTGTATGATTTAGATGCTCACAAAACTATTGTCTTTACTTAATCCTCCCTGTGCCTTTTTTTTCTCTTTAACTCTGTCATAAGTTCTAAAATGATTAAAGAACATTTCTTCTTCCTACTGTCTTCTGTTCCTGTTGTAGAGCTGACTTTAATCTTCAGTATTACCTAAATGACTTCTCACATACCATACAATCTCTCTTTTTTGTTGTTATTTTAGAACCTTTCTATTTCTCGTTTCAAAACTTGTTTTCTATGGTAAAATACTTAACTTTGCTCAACAATTTTCATTTGATTTGAGAGAACATCTCCCCTTCTCCCTGGGAAGTTTTCCCCAATATAAAAGCAAAATATAAACAAAGGAAAATTGGTTTTTAAAAAGCCAGTTAGGGGCTGGGGAGATAGTTGAGTAAAGTGCTGGCCAGGAAGCACGAGGATTTGAGTTCAATATCCAGCATCCATATAAAAGGCTGGAAATGGTGCATACTTTAAATCTCAATGCTGAGGAGGCAGGGACAGGCAAATCCCTGGGCCACATTAACTGGCAGCTTAGTCAGTGTGGGAGCTTGTCTCAGAAGATAAGGCCGGGCTGGAGAGCTCTTCCAAAAGACCCAGGTTACATTCAAACACCCACACGGCCACAACATCCTGTTACACCAGTTCTAGGGGATCTGACACCCTTGTGACCTCTGCAGGCATTGTATAACACAGATGCACTTACATACATGCAGGTAATACACTCATACACATAAAATAAAAATAATTTTTTTTGGTCTCTTATGTGTAGGAGTGTACTGTCTGCGTGTAGGTTGGTGCACCCATGTTGGGTAATGCTGCAGAGGTCAGAAGAGGTTACTGGATTCCCCTGGAACTGGAGTTAAAGACGGTTCTTAGCCACCATGTGGGTGCTGGCAATTGAACCTGGGTCCTCTGGAAGAGGAGTTGGTGCTCTTAACCACTGAGCCATCTCTCCAGCCCCAACTTTTTTTTTTTCTTTTAAAGACAGGGTCTCCTTGTAGTCCCAGCTGGCCTGGAACTCACTCTATAAACCAGGCTGTCCTTGAACTCACAGAGATCCGCCTGCCTCTGCCTCCCAAGTGCTCCGATTAAAGGTGTGCACCACCTTGCCTAGCTTATAAAATAATTTTTAAAAGATAAGACAGGGCTGGAGAGATAGCCTAGCGGTTAAGAGCCCTGACTGCTCTTGCAGAGGACCCGGGTTCGATCAACAGCACCCACATGGCGGCTGAGAACCGTCTGTAACTCTAATTCCAGGAGAACTCCAGTTCCAGGGGAATCCGAGACCCTCTTCTGACCTCCGCGGCATTGCACGACACAGGTGCACAAACCTACATGCAGACAGTACATTCATACACATACAAAAATAAATAAAATAAAAAAAAGATAAGACAGGCAACTTCCTGATGAAAGACATTCAAAACAACCTATGACCTCTATATGCACACATGGATATATGAACACACACCCATGCGTGCACACACATATGACCATCTATACACACACATTTTTTTTAAAGCCAGTTAAATTAATTTACACTTTTTCAATAAGAGTAAGACCTTTATGGTTATAGGCTTTTTATTTATTTATTTTTTGGTCTTTTTGAGACAGGGTCTCCCTGTAGCCCCAGCTGTCCTGGAACTCACTCTGTAGACCTGGCTGGCCTTGAACTCACAAAGATCCACCTGCCTCTGCCTCCCGAGTGCTAGGATTAAAGGCATGTGCCACCAGGCCCGGCTTTTGTTTTGTTTTGTTTTGTTTTTTTGGTCTGGTTATAGGCTTTTTCAAAAAGAAAGAACAACTTGGGGGCTGGAGAGATGGCCTAGCGGTTAGGAGCGCCGACGCTCTTGCAGAGGACCCGGGTTCGAATCCCCAGCACCCACATGGCGGCCGAGAGCCATCTGAAACTCCAATTCCAGGAGAACTCCAGTTCCAGGGGAATCCGACACCCTCTTCTGACCTCCGCGGCATTGCATGACACGGGTGCACAAACTTGCATGCAGACAGTACATTCATACACATACAGAAATAAAAAAAATAAAAAAAGAAAGAACAACTTCAGTTGTTCTAGTCATTCAGTAAGCTTAAAAGGAAAAAGTAATTTTGTGACAATAATATAGCATATAATTTGCATGACAGGAAGTATATGTTCATTCAGTCAGTTGCATCTAATTAGTTTTAAGTGATTGCTATAGACATAAAGAGAATAATGATGACATTACATTTATGTAACTGTTTCTAGTGTGTTTTCTGCATATTAATACATTAAATAATTGAGTTGGGGGGTTTGTTTTGTTTTTTTGTTTTCTGGTTTTTTTTCTTTTTTGTTTTGTTTTTTTTTGTTTTCTCATATGTAGCTTAGGCTGGTGTGGAACTCACTATGTAGACCAGGCTGCCTTAGACTCACAGAGATCTCTCTGTCTCTGTCTCCCAGGTGTCTCCCACACCTAGCTAATTGAGTTCTTTTAATCCAGTAAAATAAGTGGAGTTAATAGTCATATTTTACAGATTTGGAAAATCTGTGTTTTAAACAGATTATATAGCTATTATAGAACGTAGCAGAACATAGAATGTAGCTTTTTTGAAGAAATCTTTTCTTGTCTGCTTTATTTTATATGACTTGGTGATGTGGTTCCTTCCCAGTGTTACTTAATGAGTATACATCAGGAATGCAACTTTACAGAGCTAAAGAGATGGCTCAGTGGATAAGAGCACTGGGTGCTCTTGCAGAGGACCCATGTTCAGTTCCCAGCACCCATGTGATAGATAACAACTGTCCTTAACTCCAGTGGCCTCTTCTGTCTTCCATGAGCATTGTATTCACATGGCACACCTATGTCCAGGCAAAACACTCATATACATAAAAGTTTAAAAAGTAACTAGAAAATATATTACATGCTAAATAATTGCATAATCTGTTAACTGAAGATGGGTGATTATTTGTGAAATGAATTAGTAAATGTTTAGTACAAATGCCCTTGTTTTTGCCTCGTGGTACATACCTTTAATCCCAGTACTCTAGAGGCAGAGGCAAATAGTCTCTGTGAGATTGAGGCCAGCCTGGTCTGCATAGCAAGTTCCAGGCCAGCTGGGACTACAGAGAGACATTGTCTCAACACACACAGTCTCACACACACACACACACACACACAGTGCTTGTTTTAAGTTTGTACTGAATCTAAAGTATTTAAGGGGAGAATAGCAGAACTAATAAACATTTAATATACCAAAGGCTAAACAGAATCCAGAACTTTTGCCATTGAATACATGAGCATCTGTGATGAAAGGGATATTGATATTTTGCAGAGGAGTGAGGGGGAAGTAAGACTGGGCATTGAATTCAGGGCCTCATTCATGTTAGGCAAGTAATCTAATACTCAGCTAACTCCGTAGCCCAGTTTTTGTTTTTGTTTTTTTGTTTTTTTGAGACAGGGTCTCTCTTTAGTCCCTGCTGGCCTGGAGTTTGCTATGTAGACCAGCATGGCCTTGAACTCACAGAGATCCAATAGCCTCTGCCTCCCAAGTGCTGGGATTAAAGGCATGCACCACCACACCTGGCTCCAATTTTTTTTTTTTTTCCGGTTCTTATCCTCAGCCTTTAACGGCTGCGCTATCCCCCCAGCACTCCAATTTTTTTTATTATACCTTTTGTACTATTGAATTTTGTACCAACTATGTTGTTTTATACATATCCTCCCCCCCTTTTTTTTTAAGGAGGGAGTCACTCTGTGGTCTGGGCTGTCCCTGAGCTCATTGTGTAGTCTCCCAACCCTCCCCTTTTCCATGTGGCTTCCTAGAAACCCTAGGCTTCAAGTTCCATGTAAGCTTGTCATTTACTGCAGGCCATTCATTTGGGCTACCTAGCCCCTTGCTCCAGTATCCCTGCTGCCACCAAGTAAGTTTCTCCAACCTTCCAGTACCTTTAGAGGACATTAAGTCGGAGTTCCCCTTCTTTCCCTCTACAGCATCATGAAGATGGCTGAGGATTGAACCTCAGCTATGAAATGACATACAGGCCGGGCGTGGTGGCGCACACCTTTAATCCTAGCACTTGGGAGGCAGAGGCAGGCGGATCTCTGTGAGTTCAAGGCCAGCCTGGTCTACAGAGTGAGTTCCAGGACAGCTGGGGCTACAGGGAGACCCTGTCTCAAAAAAGACCAAAAAAAAAAAAAGACATACAGAAAATTTTGTGTCCATGAATTTAGAGATAATACCTTTTTTATTTTTATATTTTTAGATTTAAAAAATATTTATATTGTGTACATGTGTGCAGGTACTTGTGGGGGCCAGAAGAAGGTGTTAGATTCCCCAGAGCTGGAGCTACAGGTGTTTGTAAGCCTCCTCATTTGGGTGCTGGGACTAAACTTGGGTCCTCTGGAAGAGCAGCAGCACTCTTGACTGCTTGGCCATCTTTCCTGCCCCTAGAGAAATTTTTTGATGAGAACTTATAAATTTTAAGAAAAATTATTTCCCATCAAAATGTTGGAATCTACAAGAAAGATGTATTTGCCTATGGTAAAGAAGGAATATTGAGTATTTAAGGTTTAAATTTGTCTTTAAGCTTCAGGAATGTGATGTTTCTGCAAGATTGATAGTTAAAATGATACCATCACTGCATTATTCAGTCTTACAATGGGAGCTGGGCATAGTAGTACATGTCGATTGCCAGCACTTGGGAAGCTGAGGCAGAAGGATCACTGTGAGTTGGAGGCCAGCCTAGGCTACATAGCAAAACTCTATTAAAAAAAAAAAAATGGGGTTGGAGAGATGGCTCAGCGGTTAAGAGTGCCAACTGCTCTTGCAGAAGACACGGGTTCGATTCCCAGCACCCACATGGTGGCTAAGAACCATCTTTAACTCCAGTTCCAGGGGAATCCGACGCCCTCTTCTGACCTCCATGGCATTGCATGACATGGGTGCACCAATCTACACGCAGATAGTACCCTCATACACGTACAAAATAATGAATAAATTTAAAAAACAAAAAAAATCTGAACAGAGACTGGAAATATGCAAGTAATGATTGTACAGCATGGCTGATTCAAAAGGCAATATTGACCTGTGTTATCTAGCACTGTTTTAATTCAAATGAAAGAATATGAGCCGAGCATGGTGGCACACGCCTTTAATCCTAACACTTGGGAGGCAGAGGCAGGCGGATCTTTGAGAGTTCAAAGCCAGCCTGGTCTACAGAGTGAATTCCAGGACAGCTGGGACTACAGGGACCCTGTCTCGAAAAGACAAAAAAAGAAAAAAAAAAAATAGTATAGTTTCTTAGACTAGCCACATATGGTTAACTGTTGGATAGCACAGATAAAGAACATTTCCATTTTCACAGAAATTTCTGTGCTGTTTTAGGTATGTTATAATACTATTACAGGAGATATAAGTGGAAGAGAAAAATGTTAGTGACAGTAAAAACTTTGAATAGTTAAAATATTAATTCTTAGGATGGCTCACCAAGTAAAGATGCTTTTGCTGCTGAGCATGATGATCCAGTCAGTCCTTCTACCATGTAGGTTCCAATGGTAAAATTCAGGTGATCAGGCTTGGCTGCAAGTGCCTTTATCTACTGAGCCATTTTGACAGCCATCAGTGATTATTTTCTAAGAAATGAAAATTGTTAAGATTTCTTTACAGATTTTTTTTTGAGATAGGGTCTCCCTGTAGCCCCAGCTGGCCTGGAACTCACTCTGTAGAAGACCAACCTGGCCTTGAACTCACAGAGATCTACCTGCCTCTGCCTCTGGAGTGATGGGATTAAAGGCATGCACCGTGCACCAGCAGGCCCAACTTAGCTACCATTGTGGGTGCTGGGAATCAAACCTGGGTCCTCTGCTAGAGCAATTGGTGCTCTTAACCGCTAAGCCAGCCCCGTTTACAGATACTTTGTTTTGTTTTGTTAGGGTTTTGAATGTATCTCTTTGCTGAATTTTTTTTTTCCCACTTTACAATGTTTCTTAAGCTGTCTGGTATTCCACATTCTGCCAGCAAAGTAAAATATACATTTTAGTAAATAATTGTGCTGCCTGTTTAGTTATGCAAATATCTGAGGCCTTAGGTGATCCTCAAATTCTGGTGAGTCTTTTGATTATTGATCATTAATCTTTCATTAATTTTTTTTTTTACAATATACTTTTCATTGATTCCAGAATTTTTACAATGTATTTTGATCACTAACAACTCCTTCCCCCCATTTCATGGCCTCCTTTATTCTCCATTGACTTATTTATTTGTTTATTTACTTATGCTTTTTAAAGGCCTATGGATTCCAATCCATGCCTCCTGGGTATGGGTCCATGCCTTGGAGTCGGCTAACCCAGCAACAGCAGGAAAACTGGCTCTCCCTCACTACACACCCATCAGGTGCCAGTAGATCGATCCTCTTAGTCTTCAGCTGACTTCTTTACTTCATTTATCTGTTTATTTAAATTCTATTTGTGGGCACTAATTAGTACAGTTTGAGTGTGGAGTGTTCCCCACAGGCCTGTGTGGCACTGTTCTACTACTACACAAAGTAGTAGAATCTTTTAGATGTGGAGCCTACCTGGCAGAGGGAGGGCCTTGGTTTAGGACTTTAGGGTTATAGGTCAGCCCTCCCTGTGGCTAGAGTGCTCTGCTTCCTGACTGCCACTCTAGCCACCATGCCTTCCCTCCATGATGGACTGTATCCCCTCAGCTGCGAGCCATAATCATTTCTTCTTAGTTTTTTTGGTGGTGTATTCTGCCATGGTGACAAGAAAATAAGTAACACATCGATCGTTTTTTAGACTGAACTTTCAGATTTTTGTCTTGTACTTCAGTCATTTCGGTATTGTATTCAACTATTGAAGAATTACCGATTTTTGGAGGAAATAGCCTTGCTATTTCAGATTTCTTGTCAAACTGCCTTGCTATTTCAGGTTTCTTGTGTTTCTGTGTTATGATTTGTATAGCTGTTGAGATGAATATCTTTTCTTTGCATATGTGTATGGATATGTGTAAACATGTTTACTTGTAAAAAGCTATAACATGCAAGATAGTCTCCTTTGTTACTCTTACTGTTTGTGGAGTCCCACAGAAGGAATTATAGCCAGCTACTTTACCCCAAAGAAGTATAACCAGTATCTTCTGAAACACTGAGAAAGGAGATCATTATCTTGTATATAATATTAGTGTATAAGGCATACAACAGTGTATCCCCCGAACCCCTGCATAGAACATTGAATTTCCTTTTGAGTCCATTCTTCCACCAAATGTTCACCTACTTCTTCCTTTTTTTTTTTTTTTTCTGTCTTTTCAAGACAGGGTCTCCCTGTAGCCCCAGCTGGCCTGGAACTCACTCTGTAGACCAGGCTGACCTTGAACTCCCAAAGATCCGCCTGCCTCTGCCTCCCAAGTGCTAGGATTAAAGGCGTGTGCCACCACACCCGGCATATACTTCTTCCATTTTTTAAAATCACTCAGCTGTTCAAATTTCAGGGTTGGTTATCAGAGAGAATTGTCATGTCTTAGAATTTAAATAAATTCTAATAAATGAGTAACACACTGGCCCTGTAATTGTAATTTATTTAGTATCAAAAGGAAAGATGATTGTAGAAGAAAAATTTTATTCTCTATTTACTTTTGCACTTAATTACTTCATTCTGCTGTTTTAAAAATTTATTTTATGACGGAGCATGGTGGCGCACGCCTTTAATCCTAGCACTTGGGAGGCAGAGGCAGGCGGATCTTTGTGAGTTCAAGGCCAGCCTGGTCTACAGAGCGAGTTCCAGGACAGCTGGGTCTGCAGGGAGACCCTGTCTTGAAAAGACCAAAAAAAAAAAAAAATTATTTTATCTGTACAAGTGTATTGCCTGATATGGGTAAGTGCACTCATGCCATGCAGTGCCTGTGGAGGTTAGAAGAGGATATTACATCCCCTGGAACTGGAGTTATAAGCAGTTGTTAGCCACCATGTGGGTGCTGGGAATCAAACCTGGATCCTCTGCAAGAATAGCCAGTGCTCTTAACCACTGAGCCATTTCTCCAGCCCCTCATTCTGGTTTTAACAAACATTTTTAATTGAATAAAATGTTTATGTACATATTTAAATGTTAGTGTAAGACATTGCTAACCCTAATATATTGTTCAGAATTCATTTTGTGAAGATTATTGTGGTTGAATAATACAAGATTGAAAAATAATATGAGATTTTAAAAACTGTGACATGTTAGTGAACATAATATTACTTCTTCGTAGGATAGATGCTTTACAAGGGTTATAGTTCTTATGTAATCTGTTTCTCTATGTGACCTCATTTTCTACTCTTCCTTTGCATAGATCTTACAACTTCTTGTATATATCAAGCACATTGTTGTCTCAGGTCTTTGCATTTGTTGTTCCTGTATCTAGAATATCCACATATTTCTATTATTTACTTCTATTAGTTTAGGTTTCTGCTGTTTCCCTCCATCGCTTTGTAGTCCTTTGCCCCTTTAATTTTCTTCATGCTACAAAGAAGCCTTTTGATTGACTGCCTCTGTGATAACTAACATAAACGCCACGGTGGTTGGATATTTATCTTATTCAGTGCTGTATCTTTTTTCATTTATTTACTTTTTTATGTGTATGAGTATATTGTCTGCATGCAGGTCTGTGCACCCATGTCATGAAATGCTGCGGAGTTCAGAAGAGGGTGTGGGTTTCCCCTGAACTAGAGTTAAAGATGGTTCTTAGCTGCCATATATATGGGTGCTGGGAATGGAACCCAGGTCCTTTGCAAGAGCAGTCGGTGCTCTTAATCGCTGAGCCATCTCTCCAGCCCCACAGTGCTGTATCTTAAGACTGGAACATAATAGTTGGTCAAGCAAATGAGTGAATGTTACAGAGTGTGATTTTTTTTTCCTAAGCATAGTTTTGAGACTTATGGGTAAGTAAGTGTTAGGGAGGGAAACCATCCCTGGAAAACACCCACACTGAATAAAATAGGAAGCTGTTGGCAAGATACTGTCCTCTAATAGAGCTTAACTATTTTGTTTGCTTCCTTGGGATCTTTATTTTTTTTTTTTTTTTTTTTCTTCTTTTTTTATTTCTGTATGAATGTACTGTCTGCATGCAAGTCTGTGCACCCGTGTCGTGCAATGCCGCGGAGGTCAGAAGAGGGTCTCGGATTCCCCTGGAGCTGGAGTTCTCCTGGAACTGGAGTTTCAGACGGTTCTCGGCCGCCATGTGGGTGCTGGGGATCGAACCCGGGTCCTCTGCAAGAGCGGTCGGCGCTCTTAACCGCTAGGCCATCTCTCCAGCCCCTCTTGGGATCTTTATAGTAGGCATCAGAACTCAAGGGGTTGGTCAGTGTTCTAATTAGTAGTCTTCAAATGTTTTATTTCTAGGGCTTGTTATCATTTGGGTGATTAAACAGTCACTCCTGGCCTTCTGGTTTCATGCCCTATAACTGCTCTGTACTGATAGCTTTCCAAAGCACGCAATCTCCAAGATTGAGTTTTAGTCAACTTCTCTTATACACAGTACTTCTAGAATGTTCTCAATGTACAGTATTTCTTTTCTTTAGGACTGCTAGAACTTTGGCAGAGATTCTGAGATCCCATCTAGATGCCAATTTAAGAAATATTCAGGGGACTGGAGAGATGGCCTAGCAGTTAAGAGCACCAACTGCTCTTGCAGAGGACCCGGGTTTGATCCCCAGCACCCACATGGCGGCTGAGAACCGTCTTTAACTCCAGTTCCAGGGGAATCCAGTAACCTCTTCTGACCTCCGCAGCATTGCACGACACAGGTGCACAAACCTACATGCAGACAGTACATTCATACACATAAAAAATAAATAAAATTTTTAAAAAAGAAATATTTGGTTCATTGGATGTGATTAAGATCTTTTTTTTCTCTTATAGACAGTTCAAGAAGAAGAAAAAGAGATCTACAGACAGCTGCTACAGATGGTCACAGGGAAACAGTTCTCTGTAGCCAAGCCCACCACACATTTTCCTTTACACCTGTGAGTTACACAAAAAAGTATCTTTCATATTAATGTAATTTTACAGTTATTTGGTATTAAGACTGTATATATCCTTCTC
The DNA here is from genome assembly GCA_009823505.1 of Rhizomys pruinosus. Taxonomy (NCBI): domain Eukaryota; kingdom Metazoa; phylum Chordata; class Mammalia; order Rodentia; family Spalacidae; genus Rhizomys; species Rhizomys pruinosus. The sequence goes on from VZQC01015009.1 coordinate 1,736,136, forward strand.
TTACTAGGTCTCGATGTCTTAGTTCCAATAAGAATTCTTTGAAAGACTCACTGTTCAAAAATGGGAACTCTTGTGCATCTCATGTCATTGGCTCTGATACTTCATCCTCTGGATCTGCTAGCATTGTAACTGCACAGGAGCAGCTGCCTCACAGTGCTTATTCCCTGTCATCTTATACCCCAGATGTTGCATTTGGATCCAAAGATTCTGATGCTTGCCATCAACCCCACCATCACCTAGACTCTAGTCCACAACAGTCAGATAACTTACCAGCATCAAATACACAATCTGAAGGTAAATTATACTAACAGCCAATTAACTGTTCATTGGAGCTATTGCAGGCAAAATTGTAATACACATATAACTTAATACTTAGATTTTAATTAATTAAATAAGCATAATTCAGGTAACCATGCCATGAGGAGACTAAACCTACAGGTAAGACTCATTGCTCTGTGTGTTCTCTCCCTTCATCATTCCTTTTTCCCTTCCCTTTTTTTAGAATATTTTTTCCTGCATATAAATGATTCAATATAATATTTATTTCTATTTTTTTATTTTTTATTTATTGGGGGGGCTTTTCGAGACAGGGTCTCCCTGTAGCCCCAGCTGTCCTGGAACTCACTCTGTAGATCAGGCTGGCCTGGAACTCATAAAGAGCCACCTGCCTCTGCCTCCCAAGTGCTAGGATTAAAGGCGTATGCCACCACACCCGGCTGATATAATATTTATTTTATTTTTTTTTAATTTTATTTCAGTATGTGTATGAATGTACTGTCTGCATGCAGGTGTGTGCACCCGTGTCGTGCAATGCCGCGGAGGTCAGAAGAGGGTGTCGGATTCCCCTGGAACTGGAGTTCTCCTGGAATTTTAAATTTTGAAAAAGGGTTTTACTATGTATATCCCTGGCTGCTTGGTACTTGCTATGTAGTCCAGGCTATTGTCAGACTTGTGGCAGTCCTCCTACCTTGGCCTCTAGAGAGCTGGGATTACCGGCATGTGCCACCATGCTAGGCTAGATACTTTAAGTTCGTAAGCAGTGCCCGGAGTCAAAGCACACTCAGCCCAATTGCTTCAGTGATTTCTCCTTATCTTACTTTGTAATACAAGTAACATTCTCTGAAGTTCTAGGAATTTCCAAGCATCAAAGAAGTATTTATCATGTAATACTTAACCTTTATAGAAGCTTTATGTATTTTAGAATAGTTATGACCAAGTTTTAGAAACAAGGAGAGTCTCCTGCTCAGCTTATAGATAGCTAAAATATACAGCCTTTGAGGATTTGTTACTGCAGCTATCCTCATTTTTTAGTATGTATGCAGGTATGTAGTGTAAAACAAGGCTTAGATTAAGTGGTTAAGACATTCAGGACCTATTTTTTATTAGTTTTTTATGTGCATGAATGTACTGCCTGCATATGTGTAAGTGTACCCACATCATGCAGTGCCTCTGGAGGTCAGAAGAAGGTGTCAGATCCCCTGGTACTGGAGTTACAGACAGTTGTTAGCTGTCATGGGGGTGCTGGGAATAGAACTCATCCTCTGCAAGACCAGTCAGTGCTGTTAACTGCTGAGCCATCTCTCTAGCCCTGACATTCAGGATCTTTTGGCAGATAGAGCTGGTCTTTTAGGACTTTCCCTTCCTTCCTCAGTTCATTTGGGGTGTTGTTGTTGTCATTATTTGTTTGTTTAATATGCTAATCACTTTCTGAAAATTCTTACTTGGGAATTAAATTTTTAATGGCATCACCATATATATCTGCATGTACCCAGGAAAATTTATATTACATTTTTTGAAGTTAAATGATTTATTATTAAACTATCATTTTTTTCAAAAATCTAAAAAAAATCCTCTAACCTCAGAAATATACATTGTAGCAGATAACTGAAATAGCTAGATTGGAACAAACATATTACATTGGCTATTTAATTTCCTGGTACCATTAGGAATGCTCTAAATGAAGTTCTAATATTAGTACTTTAGAAGGACAGGATTCCTGCCCTTGATCAGCATTTAACACTGGCAGTGGAGGGAGGGGTGATAAATTTGCACTTTTTGACTCTTCCTATAAATTCTACCTCACTCTCTTCCCTCTTCATCCCCTTTCCTTCCCCCCGCCCCCCTTTTCACCTATTTTAGTTTTGTGATCCATGATGAACTCAGGTTAAGATTTTGTCATGCTTTTATTGCCCAGAAGCAGAAGTGGAAGCACAGGGAGCGGACAGCAGCACAGCCTTGGGTAGATGCTGAAGGGCAAATATTCTGTCTCAGAACATCCTTATCTGTGAGGAGAGCTCTTCTCAGTGAAAACGCAGTGGACCTTCATTTCTTTCCTGTCTGTCTTTGCCCTTGTGCTATTATCTGTCCTTACGCTTATTTTTGTGGCAGTAGAATGTAACAAAAATTTAGGAACTTAAACTGAAGTAGGTAGGTAATGTAACATGGTGGAATTGTATTAATAATGAAATACTCTTGTGTTTGTTTTTTTTAGGATCAGATTCTGTGATTTTACTCAAAGTGAAAGAATCTCAGACTCCAACTCCCAGGTAAACTTAGGGAAAGGATCAGTCATGTTCCCTTTAATTACAGTTTCTTCACTAAAAGGCACATGATACAAAACTGTCTCAGTTCAAACTTGCTCATATATTTTTGTATACTTCAATGACTTCCTATTTCATCTGCTCATATATTTTTGTATACTTCAGTGACTTCCTATTTCATCTTCATTTTGCTCTTCATTATGTATTCCACCATACTGTGCTGTGGCCTGAGTTAACATCCTGAAATTCATATCTGATCATTAAAGAGATTTAATAATTTATTAAATCTATGGATATTTTATTAGATATAATAAAGCCAGATTTACTTAGTATGGTAAGAAAGAGCCCCTCACAAGTCTTATGTTCTGTTGCACATTTTCTTTAGCAAGTATTTATGGAGAGTCTACTGTGTCAGGTACTAGTATAGACATTAAGGTAGCAGCAGTGAATTGAGTCACTGTTCTCAAGGAGCTGCATTTTATTTGAGAAGAGTGGATAAGAAACAAGTAGTGAAGAAGTAGTGGTGATTCTAAGTGCCGCGAAGAAAAACAAAGTGAGCTATATAGACTGAGTTAGGAGTGGTCAAGGGAAGCTGATGGCATCCAAAGGAGAAACCATATGGAAGTAAGATACTCTCTCAAGTCTTGATAAGCTAGACTGTTCTTAGTTTGTAAAGATGTTACGCTTTTTTTTCTTCACATTCTGTTTCTTTTGTCTTTAATGTCCTGTCTCCTTCAGCTTGTCTGAGAGTACTCTAGGTCTCAATTCAAATGTGCTCTTCTGTTTAGATAAACCTTTACTTTTCTCGGAGGTATCAAGTACTTCTTCTGTCATCTGATACTACTTAGATTGCCATGTTGTTATTGTATGTAGCCTTGGCAATTTTGGGATGATGAAAGTATCAGTTTTCCATTGTGAAGATCAGGTCATTGAATATTCTGTCTTATCTCAGTTCTTGAAACTCCCATATTCAAAGCTTTGGGTATTTTAAAATTCTCTTTGTGGCATCTCTCTGGGAGACTCTAGACTTTGGATTCTTTATTTCTTACATGTTTTATTTCTTACATGTTTCTTACCTCTTGCTTCTGATCTTGGCATTTTTAGGCTTCATGTAACTTGAAGAAGTTATTCTTTTGAATCTCACTCCTCAATAAAATGCCAGTGAACTATGTAAAGAGTAATTGTGGTAAAATTGGGTGTAGTGGTATATATCTGTAGTCCCAATACTTTTAAGAGGTGAAGGCAGGAAAAGTCATCCTCAACTACATAATGAGTTTGAACCCTGCCTGGCCTACATGATACCCTCTCTCAAAAACCAACAAACAAAAAAAGAATAATATATAGTAAAGTACTTATGAAAGTATTTCCCATAAAGTATACAAAAGTATGCTTGTGTTCCTTCTTAGAAGTTGATGTTAGAGTGCTCTCAGTTTCTCATTGGCTCTTTTCTTGATGGAGTATTTCTCCTAGAAATGACTTAAATAGTGAGCTAGGAGGAGAAATGAGCTTAGGCAAGGCTGATTGAATAATACTGCACCTGCTGTTCCAAGATTTGGTTGATTGGCTTTCTATACTTAGTTTCTTGCCACTGCCTCTCAGTTCATTTTCCACAGTGAAGATTGCTCCACTTTCACAGAATGTGACGTGCCATTTCATACATCTGTACTCTCCAGGCCTAATTCCTTGGCCTGAACCCCCTTTCTTTACTTGTCCACTGATTAACTTTTACTTGGCTTTTCAGAATCTGTTTGAGGTACTTTTTTTCTGGATGATTTCTGATTTCCCCTGGTAACATTCCATTCTATTCCTCCCTGGATCTTGTTTGTTAGTACTGTCTGTATGCTGAACCACTCAGTGCTAATTTTAGTACTTCATATGTGATGGGTGCTTAATAAATAAATCTTTGCTAAGTAAATGAACTTCTTAGAGAACCTGAAATGCTCTCTTTCGTAGCCCAAATGGTCACCCTCCCCCCCTTGTTGTTTAATGTAGTAGTATACTGAAGGACATTTTGACACTTAGAAGAAAAAGCACAGTTTTTGGAATTGGGCAAATAAGGTTTCTAATCCTGGCTATTTCAAGGCATTATTCTTCTGAACCTCAGGGTTTGGTTTTGTTTTGTTTTTGTATAGTATGAGTAATAATTCCATGTTATATATTGAGGATTAATTGATAGGGAGATTTTCATCAGGTGTAACAGTATATCAAATAGCTGAGCAGTTTTATATAGAGCACTAAGAACAACTGTTTAAATATGCTTGAAGCTATTATCATATGCTTAATCTCTTTAGAAAAGCAAATTTCCCTTATAATTGTCCTTCTGAGTTATCAGATAGATACCTCAGCCCACTAAAGAGAAGTACTTGCCCCTATGTTACTCATTTATTCAACAAATTTCAGGTATCTACACTATTCTAATTCAAGAAGATACAGTAGTTTACAAATAGACAAAAATTTCTGTTCACCTTAAATTTATATTTATATTTTATTTATTTATTTATTTATTTATTTTTTTTTTTTTCGGTATGTGTATCAATGTACTGTCTGCATGCAGGTTTGTGCACCCGTGTCATGCAATGCCGCGGAGGTCAGAAGAGGGTCTCGGATTCCCCTGGAACTGGAGTTCTCCTGGAATTGGAGTTTCAGACGGCTCTCGGCCGCCATGTGGGTGCTGGGGATCGAACCCGGGTCCTCTGTAAGAGCGGTCGGCGCTCTTAACCGCTAGGCCATCTCTCCAGCCCCATATTTATATTTTAATAAGGAATGCCAACAAATTTAATTCTGACCTGCTGTTATAAAATTCTGGGTGATTCTTTTTATATCTTCTCATCTTGATTGATATATACAAAATCATTAGTGCTACTGATGATTTCTCTTTTGGTTGTTATACCAGGTGTTCATTGTGCCAAAGGTGAACACCCCTTACTAACCCTAACGACTAATGACAGTGAGGAGGCAGAACAGCATTGCCACGTCACAGCCTAGAAATGATTTAGAAATGAACCGGACCCTAATCACACTATATTTTGCATATATTGAAACTAGAGACCAAAGAAATGAAGTGACTTGCTTGAATCTTAAAACTACGTAGAGGCAGCTCCAGGAGATCAGGTCTCATAACTCCTGATTTGATGCTCTATTTATTTGTTCTATGTATCTCAAAGTTTTCCTTGGGAAGAGTGCTCATTCTTTTTCCATTAGTTTCTGTGATAGTTCTCTTAAGGGTTTGCAAGGAGATAAGTTGAAGGAAAAAATAAGATGACGGGACAGTTACCCATCCCTGTGGCTCTGCTCAGCGTGACTCACTTGGGTCGTCCATAGAGCCACATGGAAGGGAATTGGTCTCTCACCTTCGAGGTCGAACTGTGTTTCTTATTTCTCTGCTTTGGCTCCTTAGCCAGTTTGACATGGAATATTTTGTGGGTGTAGATTTTCACTATTTACTATCATTCAATTAGATGTTTTGACTCAGACCAAGAAAATAAAAATTTTATTAAATCATTAATAATTTAGTCAGCCTTTACCATTTAGAATAGTAATTTTCAAGCTTTTTGTATTTTTTTTGAGAATAAATGTGCTCTTTTGGCTAATGTTGTTCTCTCATACAAGTCGAGAAACTTCTAAACTTCATTTCCCTGCTGAGCTTTTGGTCATCATTTTAACCAATATGTATATAGATGACTTGTGTTCTTTTATTCTGTTATAATTATTTTGTGTCCATTAAGAGATTCATGGTGGGTGGTAGGGAGAGAGTAATGTGTCTAAATTGGACTGAAAGATAATTTATAAAATTCACAAATCATCAATTAAAAACAATTATTTTGTGAGCCGGGCGTGGTGGCGCACACCTTTAATCCTAGCACTCGGGAGGCAGAGGCAGGGGGATCTTTGTGAGTTCAAGGCCAGCCTGGTCTACAGAGTGAGTTCTAGGACAGCTGGGGCTACAGGGAGACCCTGTCTCGAAAAGACCCCCCAAAAAAAAAATTATTTTGTGTCAACTAGGTGTCTTTTCATTCCCACAATTGCAAAGTACTCATAAACTATTTGGTTGTTTTTTGCTGGTGAAAATACTTGAAAATTCTCATAAGCCTTCTACTTATTTTTCTACCCATAGTTCTACTTTCTTCCAGGCAGAGTTATGGATCAAAGAATTGTAAGTTCTGTTTTTGATACTATTTTTCCTTCTCTGTTTATTTCATTTTCAGTTAGGAAGAAATCCAAAAACTAGCTAATTATCCTTATTGTTTTTATTCAGTAAGAATTACCTGTTTTTACTTTTTGGGTATTGGGTTTTTAAAATTCACTTAGAAGGCTGGGATTGTTTTAATCCCAGAGGGGGCAGAGACAGGTGGATCTTTGTGAGTTCAAGGCCAGCGTGGTCTATATAGTGAGTTCTAGGCCGCTAGGGCTACATAGTAAGAGCCTGCCTCAACAAAATTTAAAATTTTCTTACAGTTAGACTATTTCTGTTTTCATACTTATTAAATCTGTGACAATTATTGAAGCTAAATTGAATTGAAAAAATATTCCAAAGTGTAGAAGAAAGGAAAATAGTTGCCCTTATTTTGTTATTAGATAAACTATTGAATAATTTTGGAGACTGAAATCATTGAGTCTCAAAGCTTCAAAAACTTCAGTTTTCCTAACATTTGCTCTTTGTGACTTTAAAAAAATATATGAAAATATCAGAGGAAAGATCCCTCTGCCCCCACAATGTGTCTGTATATGAAATAAAATATTGTAGTTATGACCTTGATAAAAATGTTGTTTTCTCCCCAAGGTTCAATTTCATTTTTGGATTTCTAGAATGATGCTTCACTTTTGCCCTTCTTTTTTTTTTTTTTTTTTTTNTTTTTTAGTATTTTATTATTTTTATTTTATGTGTATGAGTGTATCGCCTGCATGTGTGTAAGTGCACCTGTGTCATGCAGTGTCCACAGAGGTCAGAAGAAGGCATCAGATCCTCTGGAACTTGAGTTATGGACAGTTACTAGCCACCATGTGGGTGCTCAGAATTGAACCAGGGTCCTCTCCAAGAACAGCCAGTGCTCTTAACTGCTGAGCCATCTCTTCAGCCACATTTTACCCTTCTTAAGAATCATGTTTTTGTAAAAATACTGCACATTTACAAATATCTATAGAAGTCATCTGATCACACAACATAGCACAGTAATTATATTTTAATCATTTCAGAAAGTGGTTGATTCACTCTGCGTCTTAAAATGTGAGTGTGGTGAGCTATTAGTTACTCTAAGGATTTTTGACTTTCTGTGTATCAGTTCTATACTTATTAGTTACTCTAAGGATTTTTGACTTTCTATGTTATCAGTTCTATACTTAATGTTGTTTGTCCGTAATGTGCTGCAGAGATGTGATTGGTGATAAGAATCTGATAAATATTTGTACTTCTTTTCATTTTCTAGAACTAGTGTTTATGATTCTCGAGCTCGAGAAAGATTGCGCCAGATTGAAGAACAGAAAGCACTAGCATTGCAGCTTCAAAACCAGGTAAGAAAAAAAGGGGGTTGGAGATAAGATCATAAACTAGGGGCTGAGGAGGGTTAGTGATTAAGAACATCAACTGCTTTAGTAGAGGACCTGGGTTCAGTTTCCAGCACCCATGTGGTAGCTAACAGCATATCCACAACCCAGTTCCAGGTGATTGGAAGCCCTCCCTGGCCTCCACAGGGACTAGATATATACCTGCTGTACTTACATACATGTAGGCAAAACACACACAAACAACACACACACACACAAAAATCTATTTTTGAAAAGATTATAAACTACTGCTGGGTATGGTGGCGCACACCTTTATTCCCAGCACTTGGGAACCAAAGGTAGGCAGATCTCTGTGAGTTCAAGGCCAGCCTGGTCTACATAGCAAGTTCCAGGTCAGCTGGGGCTACAGGGAGACCCTGTCTCAAAAAGACAAAAAAGAGAAAAGATTATAAATTGCATCCAATTTGAAACTACTTTGGATAATTATCTGTACTTGGGTAATTGCTCTTATTTATAAGATTGTATGGTAGCATAGCATTTTATGATAAATGATGTATGGTCTTAGTCTGTCCAGCCAGAACAAAGTCAGTTTACAGAAGTCAAACATTTCTTTACTCCACTTATTCTAAAGTTCTGTCTCCAGAGATTGCAGGAACAGGACTATTCCGTGCTTGATTCAGTAGAACTACATCTTCGTGTTCCTTTGGAAAAGGAGATCCCTATCACAACTGCCCAAGAAACAGGGAAAAAAGGTCAGAAAGGAACTGATAGCGAAGACGAATTTCCTGAAATTACAGAGGTAAAACACATGCTAAAAATTTCTACTGTAGCTTTATGCTTAGAAAGGATGCTCTGAGGAATTTTTTTTTTTTATTTTTTAAATTTATTTTTTTTGTTGTTTATTTTTAAGGGATTCTACAATATAATGACACAGTTGTTTGCAGATAACATTGATGTTACTCAGTTTGTCATACAATTAGGTAATTGGTGCATTTTGCAAGTATCTATGTCCAAATTTTGAACAACCCAAGGTTCCCATAGTCCAGTTGGAGAAGCTTGTATGCACAGGCATGTTGATCAATTAGGAGTCCAGACTATATTCCTGTAGTCTCATGATTCACCCCTATCTCTCCACAGCCCTTACAATCTACCACGCCTCCTCTTCCGCAGTTTGTTCCCTGGGCTTTGGGAAAGGGGCACAAGTGGGTGAGAAGAAAACAGTCTGCTTTCTTTGGAGTTGTCATTTTGTTGGTTTTTTTGTTGTTGTTTTTTAATTTTTTTTATTTATTTTTGTATGTGTATGAATGTATTGTCTGTATTGCAGGTCTGTGCACCCGTGTCGTGCAATGCGCGGAGGTCAGAAGAGGGTTCTCGGATTCCCTGGAACTGGAGTTCTCCTGGAATTGGAGTTTACAGACGGTTCTCGACCCGCCATGTGGGTGCTGGGGATCGAACCGGGTCCTCTGCAAGAGCTTGGTGCTCTTAACCGCTAGGCTAATCTTTCCAGCCCTGGAGTTGTCATTTTGGACTCTAGTCTGTTCAGGTTGTTTCCCTTCATGGGTTGACAGCTTTTCCAGTGATACTTTTTAGTATGCTAAACAAAGCCCAAGCAATTGGATGTACAGGCATTTAAACAGTACTAATTATTATGGCAAGCTAAGATGTGAGCCAGACAACAGATCCTGGATGGCTATGCTAATCCACAACTGTGGCTTTCTCTATAAAGGGTGAAAAGTTTCTATTTGGGGCTATTAACATCTCATAACCACTGAGGATCAAGATTAGGTATGTGGCATCCATGTGCAGTTTGGCCCCCAAGGAGAGATGCTAATAGCCAATTAGATTTGGGATATAGATAGACAGCTTGTGCTGCCACTGTCACAAGGCTATCTCCGAGGCTCGTTGAGTGTAGTGCTGATACTGAGAGGTCTTGCTTGTCCGTTACAGGGAGACCAGTAGTTTTGCTGGATTGTTTAAGTGGCCTTTGGTAATGCTCGCTGGCATTTCAGAGGCAGTTGTACGCAGCAAGAGTGGACGTCTCATTACATTTTTTTTTCATGCTCTACACCCAGGTCTTGACAACAGGAGCTTAACTGCCTTTCTCTTTGGCATTATCCCACTTATAGGCAAAAGGCCTTTATTAATTTTGGGGGGTGTGTTTAGAATCCCCTACCAACATCTCTATAGGCAGAATATTCATTGTGATATGTCAGAAGCTCTCCTGTGTAATATCATTTTTGTTTAATTAAACAGCTTATAAACACTTTATATTATTTGTTATTTATGTTTTTAATTTTTTTTTAATTTGGTTTTTCCATGTTTAGAATGTCGGCTGTGTAGGTTGAGTGCACCCAGTCGTGCCCAATCGCGAGAGGTCAAGAAGAGGGTCTCAGATGTCCCCTGGAACAGGGTTCTTGCAGCTGGTATGGAGTTACAGACAGTTCTCAGCGCCATGCGGGTGTAGGGATTTGAAACCCGTGTCTCATCAAGAGAAGTGGTGCCTTTTAGCCACTGAGGCTATCTCGTGTGCCAGCACACAAAAAGATTTTTAATTTTATGTAGTCACCATTAATATCTTTTTTTTTTTTTTTTTTTTGTCTTTTCAAGACAGGGTCTCCCTGTAGCTCCAGCTGTCCTGGAACTCACTCTGTAGACCAGGCTGGCCTTGAACTCACAAAGATCCACCTGCCTCTGCCTCCCAAGTGATAGGATTAAAGGCGTGCACCACCACGTCCGGCTAAGTCACCACATATCTTCCTTCAGAATGATGCTCTGAGGAATTTCAAACATAAAGCCTGTAGAGCACCTGACACTTGAATTTTATTTGCATACTTAATGCTTTCATTTGTATTTGCCAATTTTTAGTTTATTTTTAAAGGATAATTTAAAATTACTGAAGAAATTATGGGTAGCTTTCAGTAACTTTTTAGTAAATTCATATTTCAGTTTCACATTTACATTTTATATAATATATTTATATTTTAAAATTCATTTTCTTGGGTTTGATTTAGGGGATTTTGTTTTTGTTTTAATGTAGTCATGGGGATTGACCCCAATGCCTTTGCATACTGAACTATACTTCAGACTCCTATGTGCAGTAATTTGAGAGCAAATTGTAAGCTGAGAAGTACTATTCCTTTTGTTTGTTTTGTGTTATTTAATTAGCATTTTGATACATACTTTGTTTTTGTACTGTTTCTTTTTAAGCAGTAAGAACCCATTGTGGCTGGGCATGGTAGTACATGCCTTTAATCCCAGCACTTGGGAAGGAGAGGCAGGTGGATCTCTGTGAGTTCAAGGCCAACCTGATCTATATAGTGAGTTCCAGGCCAGCTGGGACTACAGGGATACCCTGTCTCAAAAAGACCAAATAAATAAATAAATAAATCTCATGTGGAACATTTGGACAAGTCTGTATATGCTTTTAAAATCTGTTCCTTAATTAATACTTCTTCCAAAAAAATTATTAGTGGTAGAGTGCTTACTTAGCATGTGCAAGGCCCTGGGTCCTGAGTCTGATTGCCACTACCATCAGAATGAAGAACTGCCATGTAGCCATGATAGTGAGCTCAACAACATTCTCATGGTTCTAGTGGTTCCATATTTACAATTCTCAAAAGTAGCCTAGCGGTTAAGAGCACCGACCGCTCTTGCAGAGGACCCGGGTTCGATCCCCAGCACCCACATGGTGGCTAAGAACCATCTGTAACTCCAATTCCAGGAGAACTCCAGTTCCAGGGAAATCCGAGACCCTCTTCTGACCTCCACGGCATTGCACGACACGGGTGCACAAACCTACATGCAGACAGTACATTCATACACATACAAAAATAAATAAAATTTAAAAATATATATATTAAAAAGTAAAACAAATAGCGTATGAAGAGCATCTAAGATGCCATGTTTGCTCTCTTTGTACTTTTGTGCAAGCTTGTATTTCTCAGAAAGAAAATCATTTGAACCATAAATATAAAAAATTACAAATATAAGGAGGTCCTTTCATAGGCTTGGGTTTTTTTCAGACTTTATGAAACAAGATCTGAATGTTGTGCTGAAAAGAAGGGAGGAGCAGATGGGATGAAAGGAAGGAACTAGGACGATTACTAGGAACAAATAGAAACTAAAATGTTAGAGGTAAACTGATTAGCAGTAAGCTGATAGTTGATTAATGATAAGAATTGTCTGGGGATTGGCGAGAAATTTGGTTTTGTCTGAAACTATATGTATTTTTTTTTTTTTTTGTCTTTTTGAGACAGGGTCTCCCTGTAGCCCCAGCTGACCTGGAACTCACTCTGTAGACCAGGTTGGCCTTGAACTCACAAAGATCCGCCTTCCTCCGCCTCCCAAGTGCTAGGATTAAAGGCATGCGCCACCACGCCCAGCTTGAAACTGTATGTATTTTTATCTTTGACACCTTTTGTTTTCTTAGGAAATGGAGAAGGAAATAAAGAATGTATTTCGTAATGGAAACCAAGATGAAGTTCTCAGTGAAGCATTCCGCTTGACCATTACACGCAAAGATATTCAAACTCTGAACCATCTAAATTGGCTCAATGATGAGGTAATCTTATGCTTATTTTATATGCAAGTAACAGGTAAATACTAAGTGAAAACTAAATCGGGGTAGTACCTTAATTTTTCTCAGATGTAGATCTCATGTGACTCAAGTCTGAGTCGCCTTCATAGGCCTCTTCATTCTACTAAGAGTGAATGTGGTACAGATGAGCATTTTTAACTAACATCTTTGCTTTTTTGTACTTTAAATACTGAGCATTCTTGAATTTACCTTTTCTTGTGGATGCTGAGGCAGAGCTTGTTCATTTATGGTATTCTTCCTCGGTTTAAGGCACCTGCCCTACAGTTGGTATCTTCTGAGCAAATGTTACTATCTGACCATAGTGCAGCATGAGGAAGAACTGGGGGATTGCTAGGCAGGAATCAGTTGTACTTCCCTTTCCTCATCTACTTGTTGTAGGATACTTATATTGTAAGTGATAAGCTTTCTGAAATAGCCTTCATTTGTCCATGATATTTTTTAAGCTGACACTGAAAAAAATTAAAGTATTTTACGTGTCTGGTGTGTGACTGGATTGGATGACCTTCACCTCCTGCCGTCCCTGCCTCATCCTCTGGATATGCTCAAGCTTCACAGCTGTAGAATAATTTTGGATTCAGAGTATAATAAGCACTAAATGTTCTAGATACCCATATTTTGTTCTTAAATGCTTAGGGCCTTTCACATAATAACATTAAGACATCAACTGAGCATTTATTCAGCTCATGTTAGGTACTATTTTAAATGTTTTGTGTATTCTAATCAGCTAATCAATTACTGTAGTTTTATTTTCTCCATTCTATTAGTGTAATGGTAGAATGTTTGAGTACTAGCATGTACACTGGGTCCTGGGTTTGATTGCCAGCACCAACAAAATGAATTAAACAACCATGCACCTAGTGCTGGTGAGCATGATGTACTTCTTACAGTTGTACTGGGATCCATATTTTACACTTTAAATAGCATACAGATATGGCTCAAGTGGTTAAGAGCATTAACTGCTCTTTCAGAGGACCAGGTTTGGTTCCCAGCACCTATATCAAGTCGTTCACAATAGCCTGTAACTCCAGTTCTGGGGGATCTGACACCCTCTGGACTCCAAAGCTACCTTCATGCATGTGGTGCATATAAACTCATGCAGGAACAAACATAAGTATAAATAAACTAATCTTTTAAAAGTAAAACAAGCCGGGCGTGGTGGCACACGCCTTTGATCCTAGCACTTGGGAGGCAGAGGCAGGTGGATCTTTGTGAGTTCAAGGCCTACAGAGCAAGTTCCAGGAAAGCTGGGGCTACAGGGAGACCCTGTCTCAAAAAAAAAAAAAAAGACCAAAAAAATAAAATAAAACAAAATATTATCTATGAAAAGGACACCTAAAAGACAAAGCATAGAAAGACTAAAAAACGTACAAGGTAGTACAAGTAGTAAATAGCAGAGCCAAGATTCAGACCCAGGCACTGGGTATTTACTGTAGTATATTCCTCAGATTTCTAAATAAAATTTGTTATTGGACCAGTTATGTAGAACCTTACTGGACCAGTTATATAGAACCTAAGAACTATATATCATGCCCAAGATATTGATTTCCTCTGAGACCAGCTAAACTATCACCAGTCTCTGCCACTGGCCAGTTTGTAAGATACAATTTTAGAAACTCATTGCTCCCTAAGTACTATTCTTTGGCTAAGAATAATAAGGGGGGCTGGAGAGATGGCCTAGCAGTTAAGAGTGCCGACCGCTCTTACAGAGGACCCGGGTTCGATCCCCAGCACCCACATGGCAGCTGAAAACCATCTGAAACTCCAATTCCAGGAGAACTCCGGTTCCAGGGGAATCTGACACCCTCTTCTGACCTCCGCGACATTGCACGACATGGGTGCACAAACTTGCATGCAGACAGTACATTCATACACATACATAAATAAATGAAATAAAATTTAAAAAAAAAAGAATAATAAGGAGCACATGATTTAGTAACATCTTTATTAGAAACCCCACTTGCTTCTTTTGGCTCCTCAACGATTAAATAATGGAGGAGGAAAGCTCATCAAGTTAAAGAGGTAAATTAAAATCAAGAATAATGAAAAATAACCTCTGAGAAATTATTTTTGATCTGTAATCATATGCCATTTTTCTTTTGCCCGCCTGCTTGTTTTAAATTATGCAGAACCTAGGGGGCAGCAGTAAGTAGGCTATCACCCAAGTCCTCTTTACTATGGCAGTTACATCAGTGAGGTCCCTCATAAAGGCAGCATTCAGTAGGGCATATTTTCCATTCCCTGGACCCGTCAGAGTGTGGACTTTCAGCAAGCAAAGTTAATGGAAATTATATTATTTAGAGTAGATGAGGGGAAGGATAGATTCCTTGTCTACTTTATCCCTGTAGGTGTACTATCTATAACATTGTTGAGAGTGCTTTTCTTCTGAGTACAGAATATTAACCTTCAAAACAGGAATAAATTCATATGTTCAAGATGATGTTGAGAACTATTTAAGAAGGATCTTTTTCGGGGCTGGAGAGATGGCCTAGTGGTTAAGAGCACCGACTGCTCTTGCAGAGGACCTGGGTTTGATCCCTAGCACCCACATGGCGGCTGAGAACCGTCTGTAACTCCAATTCCAGGAAAACTCCAGTTCCAGGGGAATCCAACACCCTCTTCTGACCCCCGTGGCATTGCACGACACGGGTGCACAGACCTACATGCAGACAGTATATTCATACACATAAATAAATAAAAATTAAAAATTAAAAAAAAAAAGTATCTTTTTCTCTTTCCTTCTTTTGAGACAAGGTCTTCCTATTGCATACCCAACTGGTCTGGAACTCACTATGTAGACTAGGCTGGCCTCAATCTCACAGAAATCTTGCCTGCCTCTGCCTGACAAGCACTGGGACTAAAAGTGTATACTACCATGCCAGGCAAGAAGCACCATTTTTAAAGTATCATATTTATTAGGTTTGACAAGCCAAAATTCTAATGAAGTGTTAAATATACTTAAATTCTGATGTTTAAGAAATACTTAATTCTTTTTTTCTCTATTGTGAACGTACATTCTTTTTGTAAGTAATTCATCTTCTCAGTTCTATTCCCTCGAGTACTTTTTTTTTAAAAATAACCATTTCTCTTCTTTTGCATGTCCTGTCAGTACCATTGGATACAAATCCTCTACAAAATAAAGTAATAAATAATTTTTCCCATTGACAAGGAATATTAGAGCCAGGAAATGAAAGGAATCATATTTAGTATTAAAAGAAGATAAAATCCTCAGCACTCCAAAAGAAAGGAAGGAAAGGAAAAGAAAAATTAGGACCAGTGAGTTGGCTCAGTACTTAAGGCAATTGTAGACAAGCCTGATGACCTGCCTTTGATACCCAGGACCCACATGGTGGAAGGAGAGAACCAGCTCCCACAAGTTGTCCTCTGACCTCTATATGTGTGCCATGGCATGAGTGTGCCCACAGACATACACACCTATCATTCATAAATGAATGAGTGAATGAATAAATGAATGAATGAATGAATGAATGAATAATTAAAATGAATAAAATCCTGTATTTGAGAAAGTACAAAGACATTATGCTACCTTTTCCCCAGTCTTTTTTTTTTCTTTTGGTCTTTTTGAGACAGGGTTTCCCTTTAGTCTCAGCTGGCCTGGAGCTTGCTATATAGACCAGGCTGGCCTTGAACTCACAGGGATCCACCTGCCTTTGCCTCCCAAGTGCTGGAATTACAGGCATGCACCACCATGCC
The DNA here is from genome assembly GCA_009823505.1 of Rhizomys pruinosus. Taxonomy (NCBI): domain Eukaryota; kingdom Metazoa; phylum Chordata; class Mammalia; order Rodentia; family Spalacidae; genus Rhizomys; species Rhizomys pruinosus. The sequence goes on from VZQC01015009.1 coordinate 1,752,486, forward strand.
CAGCTTTTTTTAAAAGAAAAGTAGATGTCTAGAAGATCTAGGTTTTCTTCTCAGCACTCACATGGAAGCTAACAACCTTCTGGAACTCCAGTTCCAGGGGATCCAATGCTGTCTCTGGCCTCTGTGGCATTGTGTCCATGTGGTGCACTTATATACATGTAAGCAAAACAACCATAGCATTAAAAAAAAAAAACTTTAAAAAAATCAATTAATGTTTTAAATTTGAAAAGGAAAATAGACCATCTTCTTATTCAACAGACTTTCAATTTTGTTGTCATGAATGAATTCATGAAATCTATATGCATTCAAAAGACTATGTTAAGATTTTACCCTAAATGGGGGCTGAAGAGATGGCTCAGCGGTTAAGAGCACCGACCGCTCTTGCAGAGGACCTGGGTTCGATTCCCAGCACCCACATGGTGGCTAAGAACATCATTAAGCCAGCCGTGGTGGCACTCGCCTTTAATCCTAGCACTCAGGAGGCAGAGACAGGCGGATCTCTGAGTTCAAGGCCAGCCTGGTCTACTGAGTGAGTCCCAGGCCAGCTGGGACAAAGGGGAGACCTTGTCTCAAAAAATAATAAATAAATAAATAAATAAATAAATAAATAAATAAATAAATAAATAAATAAGAAAGAAAGAAAGAAAGAACTACAGCACTCACAAAACGGTATCAACACTAAAATTAAATTAAATTAAAAAAATTTACTGCCATGTAAGAAAATTAAACATCCCAGGGCTGGCAAGATGGCTCAGCGGTTAAGAGCACCAACTGCTCTTGCAGAGGATCCAGGTTCGATTCCCAGCACCCACTGACAGCTAAGAACCATCTTTAAGCTGGTCGTAGGTGTGGTGGTGCACGCCCTTAATCCTAGCACTCAGGAGACAGGCAGGAGGATCTCTGTGGAGTTCAAGGTCAGCCTGGTCTACAGAGTGAGTTCCAGGCCAGCTGGGACGGGACTACAGGGAGACCCTGTCTCAAAAAGACAAAAGAAAAGAAAAGAAGAAAAGAAAAGAAAGAAAATTAAACATGAAATGTGGGAACTCACTACCTTATAAAAAGTATAAAAGGGGACTGGAGAGATGGCCTAGCGGTTAAGAGTGCCGACTGCTCTTGCAGAGGACCCGGGTTCGATCCCCAGCTCCCACATGGCAGCTGAGAACCGTCTTTAACTCCAGTTCCAGGGGAATCCGACACCCTCTTCTGACCTCCACGGCATTGCATGACACAGGTGCACAAACCTGCATGCAGACAGTACATTCATACACATACGAAAATAAATAAATAATTTTTTTAAAATTTTATTTATTTCTGTATGTGTATGAATGTACTGTCTGCATGCAAGTCTGTGCACCCGTGTCGTGCAATGCCGCGGAGTTCAGAAGAGGGTCTCGGATTCCCCTGGAACTGGAGTTCTCCTGGAATTGGAGTTTCAGACGGTTCTCAGCCGCCATGTGGGTGCTGGGGATCGAACCCTGGTCCTCTGTAAGAGCGGTTGGCGCTCTTAACCGCTAGGCCATCTCTCCAGCCCTAAATAAATAATTTTTAAAAAGTATAAAAAAAGATAAAATTCTCGACATTGAAATAACTAGCATTATTTATTAGTTCCTAGATATTACATTTTATCACTTATAAACTCATTCAGCTTTAAGATTCTGTGTTAATCATGAAAACAGGACTGCTCTGGGTATATGTGTTTCTCCTCAATACTAGATGTTTGTATATACTTTTTTAAAAATACTTATTTTAGCCGGGCGTGGTGGCGCACGCCTTTAATCCCAGCGCTTGGGAGGCAGAGGCAGGTGGATCTGTGAGTTCAAGACTGGCCTGGTCTCCATAGTGCGTTTCAGGCCAGCTGGGGCTGCAGGGAAACCCTGACTCAAAAACATCAAAAAAAAATTATTTTATGTGTATCAGTGGATCACCTGTATCTATGTAAGTATACCCATGTTGTGCAATGCCCACAGAGGTCAGAAAAGGGCATTGGATCCCCAGGAACTGGAATTACTACGTATGGTTGTTGTTAGGTTCATATCGGAGACCCCTACTCAAAAGTATACAGAACTCTGATAAAAGTAACTCAGGTTTTGTTTTAGGGCACAGGTCTGGCGTCTGACTAGCAAGACAGAAAGCAACAACATGGTGCTTTGGCAGACTTTTTTAGAGGCACACAGGAAAGTAGGCGATAAGTGTGTGAGCAGTAAGGTATGGGAGCTTGAGGGAAGTAGGCAGTAGCCCATGGGTGCTTTGTGGTCCATATCAGGATGAACAACAGTTTGAGAAAAACAAGGCGTTTCTTTCTTTCTTTTTTTTTTTTTTTTTTTTATTTTTTTAACAAACAAAAACAAGAAGAGAACGCGTTTCTTACAGCGAACCTTTTCCTCCTGGATGGTGGTCAAGGGTGACCACTTTTCTGGGTTTCCAGGTCCAAGTTGATTGGGGTCTTACAGCTGCTGTGGGTGGGGTGCTGGGAATTTGAACTAGGTTCTCATGCTGTAAAAAAGCCAGGTGCGAGATTTGAGATCTCCGGTGAGCCCCAGCGTCAGGATAGGGGGAGAAAGGTAGGAACTGGGTGTCCCCATTTTGGGCGAAGGCTGATTGTGATCCTGTGGTCCTGGAGCCTGTCTTTGGTGAATTGGCCCGTTGTGGCTGTGGAGGTTGGAGTTATCCTCCCAGCTGGGAATAAAGGTGTGGTCTTTTGCTTCATTAGATCTAGTGGCTGTGGAGGTGATCTAGTTTGCTGTGGGGGCGGAGGTATCCGCCCAGCCGGTATTAAAGGTATGCTTGTGTGACTCTTGAGTTTTGAGGTCTCTTGAGCCCAGCTGCAGGTGCCGGGGGGCGCGCCTGAAGAGAAGAGAAGACCCCCCCCCCCCCCCCCCCCACCCCCGCCCCCCGCCCGAGAAGCCCCCCCCACACCCACCCCACCCGCCCCCCGCCAAAGGAAGCCCCCCCCGGCCAAAAAGCCCCGCCGTCCGCCGCCCGAGGCCCCCCCCCCCCACCCCCCCCATGAAGGCCCCACCCCCCAGACAACTGAAGAGCCCCCACCCGCCCCCCCCCAGCCCCCCCGCCCCCGCCAACTGAGATTAAAAAGAAGCATCTGAAGGAGCAAGAAAAGCACCGCTTCAACAACAGAAAGAGGCATTTAGTTAGGAACTCACTAACACATCGGAATAACAATGGCAGAGGAGAAGCCCATGTGCCAGATCACGAAGAAGAGACAACACTGGAAGGGGGCAGGATAATCCCACGCAAGCGTTACCACCCTATGGACGACTCCTGCAATGGGATCCCCCCCTCTGGGGATGCCCAAGGGCACAGACATCAGAAACACAATTGAAAACATACTTAAAGAACTACAAGATCATAAAGAACAATTTAAAGAACTAAGAAAAGAGAATGAAGACCCGGAGAGAAGAGAGAATGGACAGAATGAGGACCTAGAGAGGAGAGAGAGAATTACAAGCTCCGTAAGGAATTAGAAACACTGAAAAGAAGATCCCATGTGAAAAAGAAAAGAACCAACCAGCAAACAAAAGAGCTAAAAAAAGAGAGATCGAGAATCTACCAAAAAGGGAAATAGAAAACACTAAAGGAAGATAAAGAGGAAAGGAAAAAGGAAAGCAAAAGAAACAACTCATCCATTCAAAGGAAAAAAGGAAATGAAAAAAAAAGGCTCAGAAAGGCAAGAATGGAGGAAGCAGAAAACAAAGAATAAAATCCAACTGAAGATAACACAGACAACTAAAAACCTCAAGTGGGAAGATTAATGAAAAATTTAAAAATAACAACAAAAGCAGAACATGAACAACCCAGGGATGTGGGAACAGAACTATGAAAAAACTAAACCTCTGCATCATAAGGAATAGAGGAAGGAGAGAATCCCAGGAGAAAGGTATTGAGCAGATCTTCAACAGAATATTAGATGAAAACTTCCCCAAACTAAAAAGGACAACCATAACCAATTAGAAGCCACGAACATCCAAACAACCAAGATCAAGAAAGAATTCCCTCCACCTCCAACAGAAAAGAAATTCTCCCATCTCCACGCCAACATCATAGGTTAAAATGCGAAGAACAAAAAACCGCGGAAAACAAAGAAAAAGTTCTTAAAATGCGACAAGGATAAAACAACAAGTGGTGACTATAGGGGAAACCTAATCAGAAGAACAACGACTTCTCCGATTTCTCATGGCAAACGATGAAAGCAAGAAGAAACCTGGAGCAAGCATTCCCAGTGTTGAGGGACAATGGAAGCCAGCCCAGGTTACTATACAACCAGACGATACCATCAAAAAATGTCAATCATAGTGGAAGGAAAGAGAGGAAATCAAAATCTTCCAGGACATAAACAAACCTTGAAAGACTTACAATTTCCGGAAAAACCAACCCTTCAGAAAACTTGAAGCATTCGAAAGAAACAAGAAGAAAGGAGCAAAAACCAACCCCAGGCACTGAGAAGGAGAAATCAATAAAGCCCATAACTGCAGAAGTAGAAACCTAAATCAAAAAAAATGCCCTAAATCAAAACCCGCAGATGGATAAGAGGCAAAAAGGAGCACAACACAAAAAACCTAATCAGCCAGTCATAAACATTAAATATGAAATGATGGGGACTAAATTCAAAGGAAGAGAAAAAAATCCCAATCAAAAAAGACAAAGATTGGGAGACTGGATTAGAAACAGAATCCGATCGATATGCTGTCTACAAGAAACAACATCGTAAACCAATCTTTAATTACCTTCAAGGACGGCACCACCACAAACCAACGTAAAGTGAAGGGATGGAAAAAAATATCCAAATCCAAAATGGTAACAAAAAGAAAGAAGGTTGGGTGCTATTTTTAATATCGGATAAAATAGAACTCAAAGTAAAAGAAATCAGAAGAGAAAAGAGACAAAGAAGGCCATTGCATTTTCATAAAAGGAACAATCCATCAAAGAACAGTGTTTTCACAATTTAATGAACAATATAAATAGGCCCCAAATTCTGGTGCACCAAACTTTATAAAGATAAAAGCAAGTCTTCCCTCCAGGACCAACAAGTCCACAACTTAACAGACTGAACCCAGCACGAACATAGTGGGAGACTTCAATACCCCATGAGTCCTTGGATAGGTCAACATGAACAAAAATAAAATAAACAGAGAATAACATCTGAACTGAAGAATAGGATACACCAAATGGAAAGTGGACCCCTCAATAGACCTCTACTCTACTCTACGAAAAAGTCCAAGCCTAATACCAGATAAGAACACTTCTAATGTTCTACTTACTTCTAACTTACACTTTCTACGCAGTCCCACCGCAAACCACCCACCCCAACGGAGAACATTCTCCGAAAATGCGACCATCCTGACAACAGAAAAACCGTCTATACATTAAAGACAAAAATTGAAATAAATTTCATCATATAATTTCATGCAACCTGTCAGACCACAGTGCAATGAATCTCAACATCAACACAAAGGGGATAAGCCCTACTGCATACGAGAACACATGGAGACTAAACAAAACAACAACAACAAAACAAAACACAACACACTCTTTGAATAATGGAAATGGGTCAAGGAAAGATAAAGAAAAGAATAAAAGAAAAAAAAAACATTCCTGGAACTGAATTGACAATTACAATACAACACAAACACAACAGAAAAACCATTGGGAGACCTTAAAAGCAGTCTAAGAGGAAAATTTATAGACCTAATATCCCCCAATTTATAAATAACCCTTGGGTGCCTACATTCGAAAAAACAAAAGAGCACAAGTGATGATCTAACACTACAAAACGAAACCTACAGCTAAAAGAAGCATTGAGAGGCACAACAGATGAACCCTAAAGCCAACAGACAAGAAGAAATAAAAAAAAAAAAAAAAAAAAAAAAAAAAAAAAAAAAAAAAAAAAAAAAAAAAAAAAAAAAAAAAAAAAAAAAAAAATTCAATGAAGCCAAAAATTAGTTATTATAAATAATAAACAAGAAAGGAAGGAAGGAAAAAAAAAAAAAACAAACCAAACAAAAAATAAGGTAAACAAACTCCAAATCAATACGAGCTGTGATGAAAAGGGAAATATCACAACGGACAAGAAAAATATCAAGTAAATTATATTTTAATTTACATAACCTATATTCTACCAATTTTGAAAATCTAGAAGAAATGGATGAATGATCTGAAATCCTGGGAATCACCAAAGCTTGGCNCAACATAGTGCTTGAAACACTTGTCTAGAGAATAAGGCAAGAAAAGGATGATTAAAGGAGACATTGGAAAAGAGGAAGTCAAACTATCCATTTGCTGATGATATGATTGTTACTTACAGGGATGCAAAAAACTCCACCAGAGAAATCCGAGAAACGATTAACAGCTTCAGCCAGCAAGTGGCAGGATACAAAATAACCTTAGAAAAATCAATGGCCTTTCTTTACACCAACAAACAAGCAACTGGAGAAAGAAGTCAAAGAGAACCTTTCCCAACTCACACATGAGCCTCAAAAATATAAGCATATCTAGGGAACAAACTAACCAAAGATACCAAAGACCTCTACAACAAAAATTTTAAAACCTTAAAGAAAGAAATTGAAGAAGAACCTCAGAAGATGGCAAAAATCTCCCATGCTCATGGATGGGAAAATTAACACTGGTAAAATGTCCTTTACCAAAACTCTTGTATAGATTGAATGCAATCCCAACAAAATCCCCAAGAGTTTTCTTCACAGGCTTGGAAACAAGAAGTTCTTAAATTTCATTTGGAGAAACCAAAGCCCCGAATAGCCAAATCAAGCCTGGAGTGCAAAGATCTACACAAGGAGGGATCGCTATACAGATTTTAACCTATACTACAGGGCTATAGTCATAAAAAAACAGCCTGGCTACTGGCACAAAAACGACCTGTTGACCAATGGAACAAAACCGAAGATCCAAATCGAGCACATAAATTTATCAGCCATCTCATATTTGACAAGGGGCCCAGGAAACCACAATGAGAAAAGACAAGCAGCTCAGCAATGGTTGTTGGCAAAACTGGATCACCACTTGTCGAAGAATGAAATTAAAAACCCCGACCTTCACCCTGTACCAAGTCATCCGATGGATTAAAACCTCAACGTGAAAAACCCCAAAACTCTGAAGGGGATAGAAGAAAAGTTGCCGCAGACTACAAGACATAGGCGTAGGAAAAGACTTCCTTAATCAGACACGCGTGCACAAGAATAAGGAAGGTCGACAATTGGCAATGGGACCGCAATCAAACTCAAAAGCTTCTTACATCAAAAGAAACAATCAAGGAAGGTGAAGAGAAAATCCCACAGAGTGGGAGGAACCTTCACTGCAGATACAATGAAAAGCAAAAAAAAAAAAAAATATTAAGAAAAATAAATCAAAGAAAAAAAAAGGAAAAACAGAAAACAACCGCCCGCTCAATAGATGGAGCCAAAGAACTGAACAGAGACTTCACAGGGAGGAATTAGAATGTCTGAGAAACACTCAAGAAGTGTTCAACATCACTAATCATAAGGAAATGGGGGGGGGAAAGTCAAAACCACTCTCTAAATATCTCTTTTCCCTCAAAAAACACATGGCTAGGACACAAGTGCTGGAGAGGTTGTGGGGAAAGGGGAAAACCACCATCCACTGCTGTGGGATGTAAACTCGTGACAGGCCACTATGGAAAAGCAGTGTGGAGAACCCTTGGAGACTTGAGATGAACTTGCCACCGAACCCGCCATACCACCACTCCTGGGCATGTACCCCAAGACTTACGCCACCACAGAGATAATGGCACGGCCATTTTATTGCAGCTCTCTTCACAATAGCAAGGAGCTGGAACCAACCAAATGCCCCTCACCTGACGAGTGGCATAGAGAAATGTGGTTACATCTACCAATGGAATTCCTATGCAGCAAAGTGTAAAGAAAGATGACATCAAAAAATTTGAGAAAATGGCTGGAGCTAGAGGACATCATGCTGAGTGGAAGTAACACAGTCCCCAGAAAAACAAACGATGCATGGTATCACTCATCTGTGGATGCTAGTGCCATACCCAGTTGTAAGTATTTCTTGTGTAAGGCCCCCTGAGCTTTTGTACAAAGCAGTTGGGCGTAATGCATTTTGGAAACAAAACAACAACAAGAAAATACTGCTCAAAGAACTGACTGAAACAGTGAACTTCTGCTTCAAAACAGTCAACTTCCCCATGGAAAATTATTGAGAAAGACTAAGAGATGGAAAGCTGTTTGGCAGAATGCACGAGCTCTGGTGGGGTGGGGGAATGCGCGGAACATGGGTCTAGTTTGTCAAATAAATAATAAATTTATGTGAAAAAAAAAAAAAAAAAACAGCCAGTGCTCTTAACCCTCTCTCCAGCCCCATGTAATACTTTTTGAAGGCCTAAGGATTGTTTTACGAATCCTTAAATAAATTTAGAAATACATGGAAGTGGGGCTGGAGAGATGACCTAGAGGTTAAGAGCGCCGACTGCTCTTGCAAAGGACCCAGGTTCGATCCCCAGCACCCGCATGGTGGCTGAGAGCCATCTTTAACTCCAGTTCCAGGGGAATCTGATGCCCTCTTCTGACCTCCACGGCATTGCACGACACGGGTGCACAGACATGCATGCAGACAGTACATTCATACACATATAGAATAAATAAAAAATTTAAAAATATATTTAAAAAAAAAAGAAATACATGGAAGCAATTTAGGTATTTGTGTAGAAACTGATTTTGCTTTTGGTGAAGATATTATAAAAGGACAAAGATTTACCCTTTATTTTCTTTTTTTAATTAATTAATTAATTTATTTATTTTGAGACAGGGTTTCCCTGTAAGCCCCAGCTGGCTTGGAATTTGCTCTGTAGACCGGGCCGGCCTTGAACTCAGATCCACCTGGCTCTGCCTCCCGAGTGCTAGGATTAAAGGCGTGCACCACCAGGCCCGGCTTAAAGACAGTTCTTTTTTTTTTTTTGGTCTTTTTGAGACAAGGTCTCCCTGTAGTCCCAGCTGTCCTGGAACTCACTCTGTAGACCAGGCTGGCCTTGAACTCACAAAGATCCGCCTGCCTCTGCCTCCCAAGTGCTAGGATTAAAGGCGTGCGCCACCACGCCGGGCTTTAAAGACAGTTCTTAGCTACCATGTGGGTACTGGGAATTGAACCCGGGTTCTCTATAAGAGCAGAGGGCGCTCTTAACCACTGAGCCATCTCTCTAGCAGTAATTCAAATGATTTGTTCTTGGATTTGCATGTGAGGAAAAGAAATGAGGAAGCTGTCAGCTGGGTGTGGTGGTGCATGACTTTAATCCCAGCACTTGGGAGGCAGAGGCAGGCAGATCTCTATAAGTTCAAGGCCAGCCTGGTCTACAGATAGAGCTCCAGGCCAACTAGAACTAAAGGAAGACCCTGTCTCAAAAAGACCAATTAAAAAAAAAAGGGAAGCTGTCTTCTTTCTCTATTAAGCCAGATCTGATCGAATGACCTTCTGAATCCTAATAACCAAATGCTGCTCTTCTGTACCTTTTGTCTGTTTATGAGTACTGTCACACCCAGGACTTTCAGAACATTTCTTCTAAAACCAAATAGTAGGGTTCAAAGTAAGCACAGAAGAGTTAACCCTTAAGTCTCCACTATTAGGGAATGTTTTACTTCTAGATATATGAGAAAACAAATTTGGTTTACTGGGCAAGAAAAAATATACAAATACCAATGATCATTTATGTCACTTTGGAAACATTCAGAAAAGAGGTTAAATCCTTAGTTTGAAAACATTGTAAGATTTTACTTTAAAGAGAAGCTTCTTTTAGCTTCAGCCTGGCAGCTCTTCAAATAAATCAGAAAGAAACAAAGTTGCTATAAACAACTCTTCCATCCTCAAGATTGCATAGACAAGCAGACGCTCATGGCCACGGCTCTGAGGCAGTAGGAAGGGCAGTTTCTTAGGCACCAGCAGCCACAGAGGCAACAGGCTAGTGTGTGCTCCAGAAGGGGTGACAAGTGGACTAACGACTATTGGCCGTGGTTTTCAGATGTGCTATCCAGGCAAGACAAACAGTAAGATATGGGGCTTTAAGCCTCCTCTTTCAAAGGGAAGTTAAGATCTGCTGAAGCTCAGAGAACTTTGTAGAGAGGGCTCTTGCCAATGGGGACCATCGTGTTCACAAAATATAAGCAAACGCTGTGGTCATCACTGCTTCTCTTTCATCTCAAACACTGTGATCTTTTTTCCTTCACCCTCAGTCGTCCTCTGTGGGATGACACGTAGGATTCTTTTTGTAGCCTATTTTGAGTATGATTCTATCTTGGGTGAACTATGGCAATTTTTCTCATTTGAACAAATGAATAGCTGAAAAACTGCAGGAGACTCAGGCTATCATACCACATTACGAATTCTCCATTAATGGGAGGAAACACTGGGGCCACCAAACTTCTCTACTGGGATGTAGGGAAATGAAGAGGAACCCCGATCATCCCATAGAGCCAACTGACTAGTTGACTAGTTGGAGGAAACCATTTCCAGCTTGGTTAGAGGAAAGACAAAGGCAGTGAAAGGAGGCTTCTCGTAGGAAGCAGACACTGTCATGTCCATTCACCAGTGCTCTGTTGTTCAACCATTAGTTTTTGCTTATTTGTTCATTCTCCAAAGGTAGAAGGCACAACTTGGACTAAGTCCAACTTACTTTGTTTTTAGAACTTTTTCCTTCTGAAAAATTGGATAGGTACCTCCTTTTATTTTTATTTTTACTCCAAGCTAATGATTCAAGAGGTAATAACCCTCTGATAGGCACCTGGGAGAGAACTGTTTGTTTGCATGGCGTTCGTGTTCTTGATATTCTTTCTCCACCTGAGTTCTTTCTTTAGTTCTTATTGCCTGGTAAACTGGTTGGCTATCTGGTTATCTGCCTTTTGACTTTACCCCTTGGACTGAAGAGGATAGATAGCGTTAGAACATGGCTAACTTGTGGGCTGGGTAGAATTCCAGAGGAAACTTAATAGTTCCTTTTGTCTAATTTTCTCTGACTAGAGAATGTAGTTTACTCTCTGGAAATCTATGCTTTGCCAGACAGATCTGCTAGCATTAGGAGCTGTTTTCACAAAGGTGCATGCATCATTTAGCATCATTATTCTCTGGCAGTTAAAATGAAAACCTGGATTTGAAAATCATGCCATTCTATTCATACCTTGATTTGTTTTCTTTTCTTTTTTCTTTTTTTTTTTTTTTTTTTTTTTTTTGAGGACAGGGTTTCCCTGTCCGCCACAGCTGGCCTAGGAACTCACTCTGTATAGACCAGGCTGGCCTTGAACCTCCAGAGATCCGCCTACCTCTGCCCTTTGCCGCCCAAGTGCTGGGATAAAGCATGTGCCGCCATTGTGGGTGCTGGGCAATCAAACCAGGTCCTCTGAATAGCAGCTTGTCTTTAACATGTAGCGCATCTCTCCTGCCCCTGTTTTCATTATTTAAAATAACTGACAGCTATTAGGCAGAGAATTAGCCACAACCTGGGTTCTCTGCTCCCTCTAGGCCTATTGCACACTCAGAGCTGTAGAACAGTGTCTTTCTTCAGATGTAGCCTTCTGGCCACCTTAGAGCTGTGTTTCGTGGTTAGTAGTTTCCCTGAAGCTGCCTGGGCCTCCACTTCTATAGGCCTTTTCTCTAGTCTAGACCATGCTCTGCTGTTCCTAGCAGTGTTCCCCACTGCCTGCTCAGTATGGAGTTGCATGTTGTTGGACAGTAGCTCAATGCTCTGGTTTTCTAGTGTGTAAATATTTGTCAAAGGACAGAGGCCCTTTCCCATTCCTCAAAACACATTCTGAAAAATGTGCATGTTTTCATAGTCATATTTCCCTCTAGTGCTCAGTTAGCCCATTCATTCCTTTCAGTTGACAGACACTGACCTGGCCTCAGCTGTCCGCATAAAGTATGTAAGCAGTAACTTTCAACACAGTTAACTTTCAAGCTTCAGTACTGGGGAGTTCTGGACCTAAAGGAACCACAAACAGTAGTTACTGGTAGAGAAGACATCACTTCATTGACAGAATTGGCCATCTCGTGTCAAGCATTTTAATTTCTTTTACTCATACTTAATACTGAAGGAGTAATTCAGTCAACGAAGATGAAAAAGCTAAGCATTTAAATTCTTATTCTTGTGGGGCTAGAGAGATGCAGCAGTTTAAGAGCTCCAACTGCTCTTGCAAAGGACCCAGGTTTGATCCCCAGCACCCACATGGCAGCTGAGAACCATCTTAACTCCAGTTCCAGGGGAATCCGACACCCTTTCTGACCTCCACAGCATTGCACGACAGGGGTGCACCAACCTACATGCAGACAGTTAACCTTCTATACATAAAATATTAATTAATTAAATTCTTTTCTTGGGCTGGAGAGATGGGCTCAGCAGTTAAGAGCACCACCGATTGCTCTTGCAGGCCCAGGTGTCGATTCCCCGCACCCACATGTAGCTAAGAACCATCTTTAACTCCAGTTCTATGGGAATCCAACCCTTCTTCTGACCCCGCAGTTGCACACAGGGTGCACACCTTCATGCAGAAGTACATCATACACATAAAATGAACATAAATAATAAATAATAAATACAAAAAAATTTCTATTCTCATTTGACTTAACTTTTAGGTCTCTATCTAATATGTGTATATTATATATATTATATATATATATATTATATTTTTTTTTTTTTTTTTTTTTTTGGTCTCTCTTGAGACAGGGTCTCCCTGTAGCCCCAGCTGTCCTGGAACTCACTCTGTAGACCAGCTGTCCTTGAACTCACAAAGAACTCCGCCTGCCTCTGCCTCCCAAGGGCTAGGATTAAAGGCATGCACCCACCACGCCCGGCCTAATATTTTTTTATACTGCATTCATGCCTGCTTTTGTAAAAGTGACATTGCTGTGCTATTGCAGTGTTTTTCATGGTCAGTACTGTCACTTATTCTACTTGAGACCAAAACAGTTTACCAATGCAATGTGGCTAATGAGTCTGAAAAGGCAGTCTATAAATGTGGAATGGGATTTTCTCTTTGTACAAGATAAAATAACCTTCATAGAACATTTAAACTCTTTAATCCCAGCACTTCGGGCTAAGATAGGAGGAGTAGCACAAGTTTGAGCCTAGCTTTGGCTATACTGAGTTCCAGAGCAGACTGCTACAGAGTGAGATCCTATGTCTCAAAAGACAGTAGGGGAGAAATATATTGGAAGGAGAGAGAAGAAAGAAAAGAGATAAACAGATTAGAATACTGAACTTGGGAACAAAATTGCTCACAGTTCCAACTGTGAAGTAAACTGAGAAAAGTAACTGCTAATGAGCCTTTCTACCTGTTTGCTCTGTTTTCCTAGGAGCTAAACTCAACTGCTTGATACTTTCATAATAGTATTGATTAATAAAATTTCATCAGGTGGTTGCCAGATGCCCTTTAATCCCAGGGACTGGGAAGCAGAGGCAGGTGGATTTTTGTTTCACTTAGCTCCCTGATCTACATAGTGAGTTCCGGACACCAGGAAACTGATGGGAGACCTGTCTCAAAATGAGGCTGAAAACAAAAATCTTCATTTTAGGTTAAAAAACTCATTATTTTAAATTAAAATTTTGATGCTATTTTATATTGAATTTAGTAGGAAACAATAATATATACTATTCAGTATACCAACTGCTTTTCATTATCATACCACTACTTTGAGTGTCTGTTCTAATGTATAATTTCTTTCTACAGATTATCAATTTCTACATGAATATGCTAATGGAACGAAGTAAAGAGAAGGGATTTCCAAGTGTACATGCATTTAATACCTTTTTCTTCACTAAGTTAAAAACAGCTGGTTACCAGGCAGTAAAGCGTTGGACAAAGAAAGTGGATGTGTTTTCTGCTGAGCTTCTCCTGGTACCCATCCACTTGGGTGTTGCACTGGTGTCTAGCTGTGGAGTACCTCCTTATCTTTATTGTAGAAATGTAAAATGGAGTTGACATAGAACAATACAGGATCATGAGTCCTTACATTTCACTTAGAGAAAAAGGATTCAGTCATTTTTAAGTTGACTAAAAAGCAGATAAATCAGTGAATTTCCTGTCAAGAGTGGAAAATACTTGACTTTGAAGAGAACAGTGAAATTCCCTTTTTTGAAAATATTCCTCAAAAAGACCAAAAAAAAAAAAAAAAGAAAAAGAAAATATTCAAAAGGGAAACTTAGGGCATCTCACCAACCTCAGTGTCAAACATGGGGAAGAAGGGTACTTCTTTTTTTTTTTCTTCTTTTTTTTTTTTTGTCTTTTGAGGACAGTGTTTCCCTGTAGCCCCAGCTGTCCTTGAAACTCATCTCTGTAGACCAGGCTGGCCTTCGAACTCACAAAGATCCGCCTGCCTCTGCCTCCCAAGTCTACGATTAAGCGCGTGCACCATCTCATCGGCCGGCATGAAAGGTAACTTCTTAAGAAGACACTGTCAACTTAGACTCTGTGACCATTATTTGCTGCCTAATTCTTATGACTTGCCTTGCATGTGTTTTTAATGAATCTGATCACTGAGTGCATTAATTTTGGTGTTAATAAAAGTTTACTTTATATTCTATTTGAGATACAATTTAAAAAGATACCAATCCGAAAGAAAGGTCAAATAAAAGATATAAACCCAGAATTTTATTATATTTATTTATTTATTTAATTTATTTATTTATTTATTTTTGTTCTTTCGAGACAGGGTCCTCCCGTAGCCAGCCCCAGCTGGCCTAGGAATCAACTCTGTAGACCAGGCTGCCTTGAACTACAGAGTCATCCATCCTGCCTCTGCTTCCCGAGTGCTAGGATATAAGGCATGCGCCAACACGCACGCTTAGAAATTATCTTAAAGATATTCAACTTACTTTCTTTAAAGCATTTGGTTTTCAGTGAAGAAATTGAATTATAGAAAAGGATTACAGACCTATAGTGAGTCCACCATTTGATCAATTTCCCAGCATAACCGTATATAAATAATCTCCTTCTAAGCAAAGTGTAATGGAAAATATTCATCGAATGTCTCACAGTTGTACACCAAGAGCCAGGATAGGGAAAAGTGGCAAACCAGTTATCTTCACAATGTAAACACAGACTATTTTTTCTTATCTCCAGGTTGTAGACTTTAGAAAGAAGAATATTACCTATTACGATTCTATGGGTGGAGTAAACAATGAAGCCTGCAGGATCCTCTTGTAAGTGCGAGTTGAGGGGTTTTCTAGCTGTTAAACTCAATTATTTGGTATCTTCAGAAACATGATTAATAAGATTTTCATATTAAGTGCAAATGGGTATTTTAAATCCAAGTAAAGTTAATTAATAATATACACCAAACTATGCCCTTAGACGTCAGTTTTACATGTCCTCGAATTCTAAAATGTAGAGTCCGTAATACCCTCAACTGTTAGCAACTCATGGATTTGACTTCCCAATTTTTTAGGTGTAAAAAACCAAGTCCCACAAAGGCAACTTTGTTTTGCCCAGGTCCTAGTAGTTAGTGGTTCACTGGGAAGTTAGAGTGAAAATCTCTTATATTCTTCTTGTTTCTCATTCTAAAACACCTATTCCTTCCTATTCAGTGGGTATATGGCCAGAGGAAGGTAGGTTCCAGAAAGGTGACCAATTTAAAGTACTTAGGAAAAGTACTTTAGGGCTGGGGACATGGCTCAGAGTTAAAGCACTTACCACTACTGTGCAAGCCTG
Organism: Rhizomys pruinosus; assembly: GCA_009823505.1. Lineage (NCBI taxonomy): Eukaryota > Metazoa > Chordata > Mammalia > Rodentia > Spalacidae > Rhizomys > Rhizomys pruinosus. The sequence continues at coordinate 1,768,175 of VZQC01015009.1, forward strand.
AAGACCATATTTGAATCTCCCAGAACCCACACCAGTGCTGTGTGGCCATGGATCCTGCTTATAATTCCAGCCTCCAAGGAGCGGAAGCAGGATCCCAGAGTAGGGCTACCTGTTTCTGTGTGCTCTGAGTTTGACTGAGAGACTCTCCTCAGTGAATAGAGTTGTTGAAGAAGTGGTCCAGAATGATTCTGGGCTGGAGGGATGGCCTAGCGGGTTAGCAGCGACGGACCGCTCTTGCAGAGGACCCGGAGTTCGAATCCCCAGCACCACATGGCGGTAAGAACCGGTCTGTGACTCCGGTTCCAGGAGAACTCCAGTTTCCCGGGGAATCCGACACCCTCTCTGGACTCTGTGGACATCTGCACACAGACCTGGGTGCGCCAGACCTGCATGCAGACAATACATTTCATACACATAAAAATAAAATACATAAATAAAAAATTACAAAAAAAAAAAAAAAGAATGATTTCTAATATCAGCCTTGGATCTTCACATGTATCCACACACATACTTGCAGCCCCCACATGTGAATTTTATAATAAATACAAGACAAAGGGAGGGATGCTTTGTATAAAGTTTGCATTTGAATCTTTTATGTATTTATTTTTAGTGTCTTGAGGTGTTTTGCTCCTGGCCTGTCTGTTAAGTTGTACCCATGCATGTCAATGGCCAATGGAAGCCAAGAGGAGGGTGTCAGATGCCTGGAGCTGGAGTTAAGGAACATGGTTGTTAGTGCCCATGTGGGTCTGAGAAAAACAATCTAGGTTCTCTGCCAAGGAGTAGCCATTGCTCTTAGCTGCTAAGCCAATTTCTCCAGCCCTGGCTGGATTGCATTTTACCACCGGATGGCAAAACCCCTTACCAATTGTTATGTTAAAGACATATACTTGTGGCTGGAGAATGGCCCTAGCGTTAAGGCTCGACTGCTCTTGCAGAGGACCAGGTCTTCGATCCCAGCACCCCACAGGCGGCGAGAACTTGTCTTTAACTCCCGTCCATGGGAATCCGACACCCCTTCTTCTGACCTCCCGCAGCATTGCACAACACATGAGTCACATAACCTACATGCAGACAGTACCTTCATACACATACAAAATTTAAAAAATAAATAAAAACAATAAATCAAGACATAAATTGATACAGCTAAAGAAAATTTTATCTGTTAGTGAGAACTAATTTGTTCCTTAGAAAGATTAGTAGGTTGAGGAACTTTACAAAGAATAGAAATAGAAGCCAGCCGGGCGTGGTCGGTTGCACGCCTTTAATCCTCGAACTCGTGAGGAAGAGGCAGGCGATCTTTGTTCGTTCAATGGCCCCAGGCTGGTCTACAGAGTGCGTTTCCAGGACACTGGGACTACAGGGCGACCCTGTCTCGAAAAGACCAAAAAACGAAGAGAAGACAAAAAAAAAAAGAAGTAGAAATAGAATAGAAGACTATCATGAGTATCAGAGACAGAGATTGTGCCCTCTTAACTTGGCAGAATGGGTTGATTGGGAAATTGTAAGTCAGGCTCAGCTCCAGAAGCTTGGCAATCCAGAGAGTCCCACCATCATATACTGTTCTCAGAAGAGCAGAAGAAACTCTACTGAGGATTGCCAGCACCATTCTTAGGGTGGCAACTGCTGTCTGAGTTCCCCATCACTTACTCATTCTCTTCCAATGACTTTAGGCAATACCTAAAACAAGAGAGTATTGACAAGAAAAGGAAAGAGTTTGACACCAATGGCTGGCAGCTCTTCAGCAAGAAAAGCCAGGTACATTTTATGTTATAAATCCTAAAATATAAGGTGTAGGGGGAGGAGAGGGTTTTACTGCTTTTGAGTCACAGGAATTTCTTTTTCATTTGTTCGTTGTTTTTTTGAGGGGCAGGCTCTTAGTATATAGCTCTGGAACTCGCTAGGGAGATCAGATTGGTCTTGGACTCAAAGAAAATCTGTCCGCCTCTGCCTTCGAGTGCTGGGATTAAAAGGTTGTCACCACCAGTAGGGGGCTGGGACTTTCTGTCTTAATGTCTAGCTTGACTTCAGCTTTAGATGGTTCCTCATGGAAGATAAACTATTTCCATGAAAGCTCATAGTATATTTCTTGGATAGAACTTTTTCTAAATGGCTGACTGTTTTGCTGTTTTTCACTCCTATGGAAAACATTTGTTGATTGTTTGACCCTTAGTGAAAGAACCAGTTTTTACGACCACTGTGCTATGGGAGTCTGAGATACTCCCTATGTAATTAATGTAAAATAAACAAATACACAGAGGGGACCAAAATGGTACTTTTTTTCCTCTTTGCATATCTATTGTCCTGTATAGGAGACCCAGGGTCATGTGTTGAAAATTTAGAGATGGCTCCCAGTAAGACCCTGTCCTATTTTACAGAAAAAAAAAAACGTTTTTTAATTCATGGATTAAACCTTTACTATCCAACCATCTGTGTCTATCCCAAAGTACCTACCATAACAATTAGTACTGTTTTTAAATACCTATATTATCTAATTGCTTTGCTTCATTATTCGGATTGAACGGTTATTTAATGGCCAAACTGGCAGCCCATGAAAGAAATAGCCAGAAGAATTGACCAGAGTCCAAAAACGACAGCTCCAGACAAAGTAGAATGTTTTGCTTCTCGCCCACCCATTTGCCCCTTTTTCTAAAGCCCTAGGGAACATCTGCAGAAGAATAGGGGGGTGCTGTGTGGTAGAATGTAAGGGCTGCGATTGGGTGTGAATGGTGATGACAACCCCGACAGCAATATAGTCCCTGGGCACTCATTGACTCAACTTGATTGAACATACAAAAGCCCTCCCTGCTGGATGGTTTGACCCATGGGCTTGTTGTGTGGTTTTGGGCAAAACTGCTTGCAATTGGTTTTACATGAAGGGTACTTGTACTCATAAATGATTACTATTGTTAAAAAATGANGGGTTTTCTAGTGTGTAAATATTTGTCAAAGGACAGAGGCCCTTTCCCATTCCTCAAAACACATTCTGAAAAATGTGCATGTTTTCATAGTCATATTTCCCTCTAGTGCTCAGTTAGCCCATTCATTCCTTTCAGTTGACAGACACTGACCTGGCCTCAGCTGTCCGCATAAAGTATGTAAGCAGTAACTTTCAACACAGTTAACTTTCAAGCTTCAGTACTGGGGAGTTCTGGACCTAAAGGAACCACAAACAGTAGTTACTGGTAGAGAAGACATCACTTCATTGACAGAATTGGCCATCTCGTGTCAAGCATTTAATTCTTTTACTCATACTTAATACTGAAGGAGTAATTCAGTCAACGAAGATGAAAAAGCTAAGCATTTAAATTCTTATTCTTGTGGGGCTAGAGAGATGGCCAGCAGTTTAAGAGCTCCAACTGCTCTTGCAAAGGACCCAGGTTTGATCCCCAGCACCCACATGGCAGCTGAGAACCATCTTAACTCCAGTTCCAGGGGAATCCGACACCCTCTTCTGACCTCCACAGCATTGCACGACAGGGGTGCAACAACCTACATGCAGACAGATAACATTCATATACATAAAATAATTAATTAATTAAATTCTTATTCTTGGGCTGGAGAGATGGCGCTCAGCAGTTAAGAGGCACCCACCGATTGCTCTTGCAGAGGACACAGGTCCGATTCACAGCCACGCCACAGGTAGCTAAGAACCATCGATTTAACTCGCAATTCTATGGGAATCCGACACCTTCTTCTGAACCGCAGCAGTTGCACAAACGGGTGCACCAACCTACATGCAGACCAGTACACACTCATGCCACATAAAATAATAAGTAAAACAAAAAAATTCAAATATACATTTCACTGTTTTTCACTTAACTTTAGTGTATCTAATATGTGTATATATATAATATATATATATATAGTATATATATTTTTTTTTTTTTTTTTTTTTGGTCTTCTTGAGACAGGGTCTCCCTGTAGCCCCAGCTGTCCTGGAACTCACTCTGTAGACCAGGCTGTCCTTGAACTCACAAAGATCCGCCTGCCTCTGCCTCCCAAGGGCTAGGATTAAAGGCATGCACCACCACGCCCGGCCTAATATTTTTTTATACTGCATTCATGCCTGCTTTTGTAAAAGTGACATTGCTGTGCTATTGCAGTGTTTTTCATGGTCAGTACTGTCACTTATTCTACTTGAGACCAAAACAGTTTACCAATGCAATGTGGCTAATGAGTCTGAAAAGGCAGTCTATAAATGTGGAATGGGATTTTCTCTTTGTACAAGATAAAATAACCTTCATAGAACATTTAAACTCTTTAATCCCAGCACTTCGGGCTAAGATAGGAGGAGTAGCACAAGTTTGAGCCTAGCTTTGGCTATACTGAGTTCCAGAGCAGACTGCTACAGAGTGAGATCCTATGTCTCAAAAGACAGAGGGAGAGAGAAAAAAGGAGGAGAGGAAGAAGAAAGAGATAAAAGATTAGAACTGAACTTGGGAACAAATTGCTCACAGTTCAAACTGAGAAAAGTAACTGCTAATGAGCCTTTCTACCTGTTTGCTCTGTTTTCCTAGGAGCTAAACTCAACTGCTTGATACTTTCAGAAGTATGATTAATAAAATCTTCATCAGGTGGTGTGCCAGATGCCTTTAATCCCAGGACTTGGGAAGCAGAGGCAGGTGGATTTCTGTTTCAAAGCCAGCCTGATCTACATAGTGAGTTCCTGGACACCAGGAACTATGGGAGACCCTGTCTCAAAAGGACTGAAAACAAAATCTTCATTTTAAGTAAAACTCATTATTTTAAATAAATTTGTTGATGCATTTATTGAATTTAGTAGGAAACAATAATATATACTATTCAGTATACCAACTGCTTTTCATTATCATACCACTACTTTGAGTGTCTGTTCTAATGTATAATTTCTTTCTACAGATTATCAATTTCTACATGAATATGCTAATGGAACGAAGTAAAGAGAAGGGATTTCCAAGTGTACATGCATTTAATACCTTTTTCTTCACTAAGTTAAAAACAGCTGGTTACCAGGCAGTAAAGCGTTGGACAAAGAAAGTGGATGTGTTTTCTGCTGAGCTTCTCCTGGTACCCATCCACTTGGGTGTGCACTGGTGTCTAGCTGTGAGTACCTCCTTTATCTTTGATGAAATGTAAAAGGAGTTGACATAGACAATACAGGATCATGAGTCCTACATCTTCACTTAGAGAGAAAAGGATTCAGTAGTTTTAAGTTGACTAAAAAGCAGATAAATCAGTGAATTTCCTGTCAAGAGTGGAAAATACTTGACTTTGAAGAGAACAGTGAAATTCCCTTTTTTGAAAATATTCCTCAAAAAGACCAAAAAAAAAAAAAAAAGAAAAAGAAAATATTCAAAAGGGAACTTAGGGCATCTCACCAACCTCAGTGTCAAACATGGGGAAGAAGGTACTTCTTTTTTTTTTTTTTTTTTTTTTTTTTGTCTTTTGAGACAGTGTCTCCCTGTAGCCCCAGCTGTCCTGAACTCACTCTGTAGACCAGGCTGGGCCTTGAACTCACAAAGATCGCCTGCCTCTGCCTCCCAAGTCTAGATTAATGCGTGGCACCACCACGCCCGGCAATGAAAGGTAACTTCTTAAGAAGACACTGTCAACTTAGACTCTGTGACCATTATTTGCTGCCTAATTCTTATGACTTGCCTTGCATGTGTTTTTTAATGGAATCTGATCCATGAGTGCATTAATTTTGGTGTTAATAAAAGTTACTTTATATTCTATAGATTAATTTTAAAAAGATACCAATCCAGAAAGAAAGGTTCAAATAAAAGATATAAACCCAGATTTTATTATTATTATTTATTTATTTATTTATTTATTTATTTATTTTTGTTCTTTGAGACAGGGTCCTCCCGTCGCCAGGCCCCAGCTGGCCTAGGAATCACTCTGTAGACCAGGCTGGCCTTGAACTACAGAGATCCATCGCCTGCCTCTGCTTCCCGAGTGCTAGGAATTAAAGGCATGCGCCACACGCCCGGCTTAGAAATTATCTTAAAGATATTCAACTTACTTTCTTTAAAGCATTTGGTTTTCAGTGAAGAAATTGAATTATAGAAAAGGATTACAGACCTATAGTGAGTCCACCATTTGATCAATTTCCCAGCATAACCGTATATAAATAATCTCCTTCTAAGCAAAGTGTAATGGAAAATATTCATCGAATGTCTCACAGTTGTACACCAAGAGCCAGGATAGGGAAAAGTGGCAAACCAGTTATCTTCACAATGTAAACACAGACTATTTTTTCTTATCTCCAGGTTGTAGACTTTAGAAAGAAGAATATTACCTATTACGATTCTATGGGTGGAGTAAACAATGAAGCCTGCAGGATCCTCTTGTAAGTGCGAGTTGAGGGGTTTTCTAGCTGTTAAACTCAATTATTTGGTATCTTCAGAAACATGATTAATAAGATTTTCATATTAAGTGCAAATGGGTATTTTAAATCCAAGTAAAGTTTAATAATAATATAACACCAAAATATGCCCTTATGAAGTCAGTTACTGTCCTAGAATACTAAAATGTAGAGTCAGTATATAATCAACTGTTAGAACTCATGTAATTTGACTTCCCAATTTTTTAGGTGTAAAAAACCAAGTCCCACAAAGGCAACTTTGTTTTGCCCAGGTCCTAGTAGTTAGTGGTTCACTGGGAAGTTAGAGTGAAAATCTCTTATATTCTTCTTGTTTCTCATTCTAAAACACCTATTCCTTCCTATTCAGTGGGATATGGCCAGAGGAAGGTAGGTTCCAGAAAGGTGACCAATTTAAAGTACTTAGGAAAAGTACTTTAGGGCTGGGGACATGGCTCAGAGTTAAAGCACTTACCACTACTGTGCAAGCCTGAAGACCATAGTTTGAATCTCCAGAACCCACACCAGTGCTGTGTGGCCATGGATCCTGCTTATAATTCCAGCCTCCAAGGAGCGGAAGCAGGATCCCAGAGTAGGGCTACCTGTTTCTGTGTGCTCTGAGTTTGACTGAGAGACTCTCCTCAGTGAATAGATGTTGAAAAGTGGTCCAGAATGATTCTGGGGCTGGAGGGATGGCCTAGCGGTGTTAAGAGCGACGACCGCTCTTGCAGAGGACCCGGGTTCGAATCCCCAGCACCCACATGGCGGCTAAGAACCGTCTGTGACTCCGGTTCCAGGAGAACTCCAGTTTCCCGGGGAATCCGACACCCTCTCTGGACCTCGCGGACACTGACACGACCATGGTGCGCAGACCTGCATGCAGACAATACATTTCATACACATAAAAATAAATAAATAAATAAAAATTATAAAAAAAAAAAAAAAGAATGATTTCTAATATCAGCCTTGGATCTTCACATGTATCCACACACATACTTGCACCCACACATGTGAATATACATGCACATACAAGAAAAGGGAGGGATGCTTTGTATAAAGTTTGCATTTGAATCTTTTATGTATTTATTTTTATGTGTATTTGAGTGTTTTGCCTGCCTGTCTGTAAGTGTACCCATGCATGCAATGCCCATGGAAGCCAGAGGAGGGATTCAGATGCCCTGGAGCTGGAGTTAAGGACAGGTGTTAGTTGCCATGTGGGTCCTGAGAAACAAATCTAGGTTCTCTGCAAGAGTAGCCAGTGCACTTAACTGCTAAGCCAATTCTCCAGCCCCTGGATTGAATTTTACACAGGAGGTGCAAACCTACCAATGTTAAAGACATAACTTGGGGCTGGAGAGATGGCCTAGCGGTTAAGAGCTCTGACTGCTCTTGCAGAGGACCAGGCTTCGATCCCCAGCACCCACATGGCGGCTGAGAACTGTCTTTAACTCCAGCTCCAGGGGAATCCGACACCCTCTTCTGACCTCCGCAGCATTGCACAACATGAGTGCACAAACCTACATGCAGACAGTACATTCATACACATACAAAATAAAAAAATAAATAAAAAAATAAAAGACATAACTTGATACAGCTAAAGAAAATTTTATCTGTTAGTGAGAACTAATTTGTTCCTTAGAAAGATTAGTAGGTTGAGGAACTTTACAAAGAATAGAAATAGAAGCCAGCCGGGCGTGGTGGTGCACGCCTTTAATCCTAGCACTCGGGAGGAAGAGGCAGGCGGATCTTTGTGAGTTCAAGGCCAGCCTGGTCTACAGAGTGAGTTCCAGGACAGCTGGGACTACAGGGAGACCCTGTCTCGAAAAGACCAAAAAAGAGAAGAAGAAAAAAAAAAGAATAGAAATAGAATAGAAGACTATCATGAGTATCAGAGACAGAGATTGTGCCCTCTTAACTTGGCAGAATGGGTTGATTGGGAAATTGTAAGTCAGGCTCAGCTCCAGAAGCTTGGCAATCCAGAGAGTCCCACCATCATATACTGTTCTCAGAAGAGCAGAAGAAACTCTACTGAGGATTGCCAGCACCATTCTTAGGGTGGCAACTGCTGTCTGAGTTCCCCATCACTTACTCATTCTCTTCCAATGACTTTAGGCAATACCTAAAACAAGAGAGTATTGACAAGAAAAGGAAAGAGTTTGACACCAATGGCTGGCAGCTCTTCAGCAAGAAAAGCCAGGTACATTTTATGTTATAAATCCTAAAATATAAGGTGTAGGGGGAGGAGAGGGTTTTACTGCTTGAGTCCCAGGAACTTTCTTTTTCATTTGTTCGTTGTTTTTTGAGGCAGGCTCTTAGTATATAGCTCTGGAACTCGCTAGGGAGATCAGATTGGTCTTGGACTCAAAGAAATCTGTCAGCCTCTGCCTTCTGAGTGCTGGGACTAAAGGTGTCACCACCAGTAGGGGGCTGGGACTTTCTGTCTTAATGTCTAGCTTGACTTCAGCTTTAGATGGTTCCTCATGGAAGATAAACTATTTCCATGAAAGCTCATAGTATATTTCTTGGATAGAACTTTTTCTAAATGGCTGACTGTTTTGCTGTTTTTCACTCCTATGGAAAACATTTGTTGATTGTTTGACCCTTAGTGAAAGAACCAGTTTTTACGACCACTGTGCTATGGGAGTCTGAGATACTCCCTATGTAATTAATGTAAAATAAACAAATACACAGAGGGGACCAAAATGGTACTTTTTTTCCTCTTTGCATATCTATTGTCCTGTATAGGAGACCCAGGGTCATGTGTTGAAAATTTAGAGATGGCTCCCAGTAAGACCCTGTCCTATTTTACAGAAAAAAAAACGTAATTCATGGATTAACATACCATCCAAACATCTGTGTCTATACCAAAGTAACCTACCATAACAATTAGTACTGTTTAAATACCTATATATCTAATTGCTTGTGCTTCATTAGTAGGATTGAAAGGTTATTCCTGGACAAACTGTCAGCCCATGAAAGGAAACAGCCAGAATTGACCAGAGTGGACCAAGTTTTCACAAAACGACAGTCTCCGAAAAGTAACGTTTTGCTTCTCGCCCACCCATGCCCCTTTCTAAGCCTAGGGAACAGTCTGCAGAAGAGGGGGTGATTAGAATGTAAGGGCTGCGATTGGGGTGAATGGTGAAACTATATCTTCTGCACTCATTGATCAACTTGATTGAACATACAAGCCCTCCCTGCTGGATGGTTGACCCTTGGGCTGGTGTGGGTTTGGGCACAACTGCTTGCAAATTGTTTTACATGAAGGGTACTTGTACTCATAAATTATTACTATGTAGTTAAAAANAAAATTAGGTAAGAAAATTAAAAAAAAAAAAAAAAAAAAGAAAGAAAATTTAGAGATGGCCATGGCATGGTGACACACACCTTTAATCCAGCACTCGAGAGGCAAAGATAGGTATATCCCTTGTGAATTCAAGGGCAGCCTGGTCAATCTACACTAGCTGTGGGAGACCCTGTCTCAAGAAGACCAAAAAAAGAAAAAAAATTTAGGGAGACAGCCGGACGTGGTGGCTCATGCCTTTAATCCCAGCACTCAGGAGGCAGAGGCAGGTGGATCTCTGTGAGTTCAAGGCCAGCCTGGTCTACATAGCAAGCTCCAGGCCAGCTGAGACTAAAGGGAGACTCTGTCTCAAAAAATACCAAAAACAAACCAAAAATTTAGGGAGATAGTATACAATTGATATTCTTTGCTTTTTATTCAAGAATGAAAGAAGCTTGCAAATATCGTACAATTGTTCATCTTTCAGGAAATTCCACAACAGATGAATGGCAGTGACTGTGGGATGTTTGCTTGCAAATATGCAGACTGTATTACCAAAGACAGACCAATCAACTTCACACAGGTGAGGAGGGGAGCCCTAGGCACCTCAACTCCATGGTGCCCACAGATTGTTTTCCAACGGTTCTTTAGAGACTCTGCTCTGGCCTTTAACATGTTTTAGTTTATGTCTTACAATACTGGTAGTTATGTCTATGATACTGAACCAAAGGGAAAAAGATGATGATGGTCTCCATCCTGAATTACCATATGACACACATGATAGTAAATTCTCACATAAAAACAGGGCCTTATTCTCTGCCCACTGCCCCCACCTACCTCAAATCTTCTAAGGTACTGAAAACTGACACCAGAGAAGGTGTTCTTTTACTCCCTTGAATTTAGTTTGCATTCAGACTTTGGAATAGTCTCCAGCCTAATCTAGGTAATTATTACAGTGCCACTTCCCTGTCCCCTTACTCAGTGCAGCTGCTCAGTCTTGTTTCAGTATATGGTCTATTTCTCTACACTGTTCTGAAGCAAGGTGGATTAAGACTAGAGACAGCTTATTATGTTTCCCACTCAACTTTTCATTTCTGTATGAAGCAGTGGCTTTTCTAAATTTTTTTTTCTTTTTTGGTCTTTTTTTGAGACAGGGCCTCCCTGTAGCTCCAGCTGTCCTAGAACTCCCTCTGTAGACCAAGCTGGCCTTGAACTCACAAAGATCCGCCTGCCTCTGCCTCCCGAGTGCTAGGATTAAAGGCATGCACCACCAGGCCCGGCGGCTTTTCTAAATTTTGTATGAACCAGTGCTTTGTAATCTTTTTCCGTTTACAACCCTTTTCATTCGAAGTTTTTACATGACCCTATGTATATAGATATATAACTTAGATAAACAAATGAAACATACACTGATAAGTCATAAAATATTTATAAAGCATTTATTTTAAAACAGTTCTTTGGTATGCATATAATTTACCATTTCTTAAGGACAAAGGAGATTTGAATACTAATGAAATAGATGTGCATATTTATTTTTATAGAAAGAATTAAATCTGAGCCGGCCGGGTATGGTGGCACACACCTTTAATCCTAGCACTTGGGAGGTAGAGGCAGGAGGATTGTGAGTTCAAGGCCAGCCTGGTCTACAGAGTGAGTTCCAGGACAGCTGGGGCTACAGGGAGACCCTGTCTCAAAAAGACCAAAAAAAAAAGAAGAAAGAGTGAATTAAATCTTGACTGAATATTTGATACTACAGGATATAGAGCATCATCAACTTTTTTTGGGGGGGGGACTTTTCAAGATGGGGTCTCCCTGTAGCCCCGGCTGTCCTGAAACTCGCACTGTAGACCAGGCTGACCTTGAACTCACAAAGATCCTCCTGCCTCTGCTTCCCAAGTGCTAGGATTAAAGACGTGTGCCACCACGCCTGGCCATTGTCAACATTTTTCAGAGCTTAACATTGTAAGTGGTGCTGCTGATACAGAGCTCTCAAGTATGAGGTGGAGTCAACAGCTGACACAGTTTTTCTAAGTTTTTTATTACTTTTGTGGTGGGGGAGAGGGCATGCATGTGGAGATCAGAGGACAACTTAGAGGAATTGGTTCTCTTCTCTGATCACGTGGGTCCCAAGGATCAAACTCAGTTTGTTGGACGTGGTAGCAAGTACTTTACCCACCAAGCCATCTCGCTGGCCCAAGAAGCAGTTTTTAAAATCAAACATTCTACCACCATATGATTAAAAGTTAAACTGATTTGACATTATAAGCTGAGGAATGATAGGAAAACACTAAAATTCTGTTTTCCATAATTAAACCATTATATTTCTATAAGCAGAAAATTTTATATACAGTGAAAAGTATTACATTTCATAATGTACAGTAGTTTAGAGTCTGAATTAAGATGTTCCAGGCAGTATTAGTTGGCTTGTGTGGTATGACAGAATACACAGTGTAGTAGTATTTGTGTTATATGTTCAGAACCAAGGCAGCAGTGAAGTCATACAATGCAATACAGGTAAGCTCTGGATATATTATGCATTTGAGTTTGAATTAATTTGGAGGCATTGTATCTTTAGAAACCTTTTACTATTGGCAAATTTTTCACAATGTCAATATTCAGTTATACAATATGGATTCACAAGACCTCAACTAGTCTAGACCAAACTGAGATAACTCTTGAAGTTCTGTTAGCTATTCTAGAAAGTATTTTTCATTTTCATGCCTTAGTCTCATATACTCAAATATTCAACATAAAAGACTTGATAGATACCATCTTCTCAAAATTCTTGGTATCATTTGGGCACAGCCTGGAGACTCTTGATGATACCTATCCTATTGTGATTTCTAAGAACATAGTGGTAGAAAATAGCAATAAAAATACCAGTAGGGGGCTGGAGAGATGGTCTAGTGGTTAGAGCACCTATCCTATTATGATTTCCAAGAGCACAGTGGTAGAAAATAGCAATAAAAATACCAGTAGAGGGCTGGAGAGATGTCCTAATGGTTAGAGCACTGACTGCTCTTGCAGAAGACCCGGGTTCAATCCCCAGCACCCACATGGCGGCTGAGAACCGTCTTTAACCCCAGTTCCAGGGGAATCCGACGCCCTCTTCTGACCTCTGCAGCATTGCACAACATGGGTGCACAAACCCACATGCAGACGGTACACTCATACACATAAAAAAATAAATAAATAAAATTTTTTAAAAATGTTTTTAAATACCAGTAGAAAGAAGCAGGGGAAAGAAAAGGCTACATGTAATCAAGAATAAAGTTTGAAAGACCAGAAATGTCATTGAGTCTGTTAGTTGAAAACCTTAACAGAAAGGAATGAAAATTAAGAGTGTCTTTTGTCCCTGCAGCAACACATGCCGTACTTTCGGAAGCGAATGGTCTGGGAGATCCTCCACCGAAAGCTCTTGTGAAGACTGTGCCAGTGAGCAGACACTGATCCTGTGGGAACCAGCCCTTTGCTGTCTACAGTCAGAGACCTTGGAAACAGCTGTTCCTACCCCCTCGGTCTTGTAACACCCATGATCCTGGAAGATGCCCAGGCGAGATGCATTCACAAGCACATCTGCCTTTCCTTTTGTATCTCAGATACTATTTTTGCAAAGAAACTTTGGTGCTGTGAAAGGGGTGAGGGACATCCCTAAGCTGAAGAGAGAGACTGCTTTTTATTTCTTCAGTTCTGCTGTCTTGCTTTCAAAGGGCTCCAGCCTCATAAAGTCCCTAATTGGGGGGCCAAGGAAAGCTTGGAAATAGTCTTGGTTTCATATAAACTCTTGTTGCTAGGCCTTACTAAGAAGTAGGAAGGGGCATGGACAGCAGGTAGGGAAAACCACCAGCGTATACATGCACACAGACAGACACAAGATATCCAGGATGCAGAGCTAGGAATGAGACCATAAACTGGACTGTGGGGCATGAGCTTAAGTCCCCTCCCCCAAGACCCTTCCTATTTATATGCCCCTATGTGAAACCTAATTGTTTCTCTACAAGTTATTTTAAAATTACCATCCAACCCTGAGGTACAGTACACAAGCTCTGGTAAACCCTACAGTCCCAGTGGTCCATTCCATACAAGCAGGGGTTTGCATGTGCCAGCAGTGTGTGCTGTGGAGAAGACCCTCCCAGCAGGGTTCAATGCAGCAACAGGGCCCCCAGGTTTACTGTTGCCTACTCTGATGAAGAAGGAGGACCTCAGTCTTTACCATAAAATTCCACCAGAGTTGGATGAATGCAGGTCTAGTTGGTCTGTGGCTACTTTAAATATGTTTGTAACCACAGAGAATTTTATATATACATATATAGACATATATGTATATATATATATTTCACAGGGATATGCTTTTTAAAAAGAAAAAAGACTGAATGTGTTCACCATTTAGCCTATAGATTTATTTTCATTTTTTCAAATTCCAGCACATAGAGATCCCAACCCCTATGTGTAGGTGTTTGTAGACTTCCTCACAGAGCATTTGATGCCTGGTTGAACTTTGGCTTAGGGGCAAAGGTTATCGAGGTAGGTGAGATTTTCAACTAAAAACGGGTGGAGTTTAGACTGTTCAACTTGAGATTTTCAAACTGCTATTCCTTTTGTTCTTTCTAGCATCTCTCCCATCTCTGAGAGCTCCTGAGGTTTAGGTAGTGAGGTGATCCATTGCCAGTGTCATTTTGTACTTATGTTCCAAAACAGGAACGTTTTATACTTTGTATTGTAATAGGTAGTTTTGTATAAAATCTCTCCTCCTAGCCCCTGTATCCTGTCCTTTCCAGCATTGTGCTTTCTCCTTGGGCTTATTTGAAAAATTTACTCTGTTTTATACCAAGCTTGTTTAGTACATTTTTCTATGTTTTACCACAAGTTACAATTTGAAAAGAAAGCTATTTTTTTTAAATATTCCATTGTTAATTAAATATTGCCGTCTCCACTCCAGCAACTGATTGTCCCCCTTTTCCCTAACTTCCTGCCTTTTAGGGGAAGAGACCATCTTTCGTGTGTTTATTTTTTTCTTTGCCTTCTTACATAGCTACCTCCCTCTTTCCCTCCCTCCCTCCGTCCCTCCCTCCCTTCCTTCCTTTCTTTTTTTTTTTTTTTTCTTTTGACATTTTCTGTAGGAAATAAATAGCTTTCTATATATGAGTTGCTGGGACCTTTCACATTCTCTTTCAGAAAACTATGGCATGCAGACTCACTGTAGGACTCTAGAATATTGTCTGATTTTTGGTACTTACTGTATTTTAAGTGATCATTTACAAGGTGACAATATGGTGTTGATTTGGACTATTAATCAAAAGACTTGAGTTTTTCAGGCTTTCTCACTGTTGTCTGGGCGCTCATCGCAAAATAGTTTTCTGTATTTATTGTTTGTTCCTTTAGATAACATCTGTTTTATCTTCCTCAGAGATTTTTTGTATGGACCAAAGCAACAAATATTTATTGCCATGTATAGCAGAATATGAAACATGCAACAAAAGCACTTTGCAAAATATATAAGGAACTGTTGAGCCTATCTGAAGTCGGCTCCCTTTCTCCACTGCAGTGTAAACAAGAATGATGTAGTAGTTAGTGATCCAAGGTCACTCTCCATCTCACGTCTGATAGAAGTGGGCCAATCTGGGACCCAGGGTGGCTTAATGGGAGCTAAGTACAAACATGTAGGGTGGACCATTCTTAGAGAGTCAACCAGCAAGAGCAGGACAAGTATCTGGAAACTTCCCTAATTTAGGAATAGACTTTGATGACCAAGACTGAAGATGTTTCAATATTCTATGGCCAAGGACATATTACCAGTGTTGTCTAATCTACTTTAAACTACATGTCTATTGTTTTCCTTCTCTTCTGTCTTTCTTTTGTGTGTGTGTGTGTGTGTGTGTGTGTGTGTGTGTGTGTGTGTGTGTATGTGTGTGTGTGTGTGTGTGTTGTTTTATTTTTTGTTTCATTTTGGGGTTTTTTTGGTCTTTTTGTGACAGGGTCTTCCTGTAGCCCCAGCTGTCCTGGAATTCACTCTGTAGACCAGGCTAGCCTTGAACTCACAGTGATCCACCTGCCTCTGCCTCCCAAATGCTAGGATTGAAGGCATGTGCCACCATGCCCAGCTCTTCTGTCTTTCTTTTCCCCTGTGTTCAGTGTTCATAATTACCTCATAACTCCCTTATAAAAGGAATACTTGAAGGACGATAAGCACTAGGTGGCATATACAGAGTCTAATGAAAACCACAATCCCCATAGTCATTCCTGGACTATGTAGAATAAGATTGTTCCTGCCCATTTGAGAACATGTAATATAGTGCATGGAGACTAGTTACTTCCTGTTGATCACCCGAGACCAACTGGTACTCTCAGGACTGTGTGTAGGGCTGAATGTAAGTATTTTTCCATGATGGAGGAGACAGGCTGTCAGCTCACTCTTTATGTGAGGTATGCTTCTGGGTGGTATCACCTGTTTGTTAGCCAGTATAATTATATAGCATCTCCTGCCTACTACTCTCAGTGCTGTCAGCTCTAAGTTTTAGTGGTACAGCATAGAACAGATAACCTGGAAAAACATTTATACCAACCTCATTCCACAGCCTGTCCATCATTGTTCCCTGGTTTTACATGGCCCATGATAGGATCTAGTGAACAGAGAAAGAGACAGTTCATGGAAGAGTTCCATTGTTTTAAATATCTTAGCCTTTGATCCTTCTGTGCCATCCTCCCAGCTCTGAAAACATGTTTGAGTAAGAGGTGCTGGCATTTGGGTTTGAGGTTGGTTTTGCTGTTGGTTTCCCTTGCTGTTCCTACATGGTCAATATATGATACTTTCAAGTTAAAGTTGAAGGCCAGCGCTAAAGCCTGCATCAGAACCCTGCCTAAAAGTGGAAAACCTAGCTATGGTCTTTGCTTCCTTCTAAGCTGAGGAGTAAGCCATATTATTTTACAACTTCTAGATGTTGTCTGTCCTTCACAGAACCCAACTGCTAGAAAAGGTCAGTGGGAGAGAGGCCCCTGAGAGCCCAGGGTCCCACCCTGCTCAGCAGCTCTCAGTCAGTTTATCCCTTTCACAAATACCCCAAATCTGGTCTCAAAACCTTCCCTGGTCAGTCTTTTGTCTGGACCTCAGTAGACCATTTATTTAGGGAGTAACATACTGTCATCTATCTTTTATGTCACGAGTAGATCAAAAACAGAACTGCTGAGGCCAGTAAATGATTGCATGCTGTTTCCTTTTTTTTTTTTTTTTTTTTTTTTTT
>VZQC01015009.1:1785093-1811390 GCA_009823505.1 Rhizomys pruinosus
TTTTTTTTTTGGTCTTTTTTTGAGACAGGGTCTCCCTGTAGCCCCAGCTGTCCTGAAACTCACTCTGTAGACCAGGCTGGCCTTGAACTCACAAAGATCCGCCTGCCTCTGCCTCCCAAGTGCTAGGATTAAAGGCGTGCGCCACCACGCCCGGCTGCGTGCTGTTTTCTTTTTTCCAAACAAGAATGCAAGCTGCTGCATTCAGGCTGCCGTGATGAAGAAGGCCTCATCCTCTGAAACATTTATTTAGAACAATAATATTGTGCAGGTGGGAGGAAGGGTTCTTCATGGCAGCCTCCAGCCTCTGGTCTCAGTTCATTCTAGCCTCAGTGCCCTGTTCTGTCCTAACAAGCATCTTCCTCAGAAGTGGACAGTGCTGCCATTTGTGGCTCTCAGGCTCTATCCCAAGAAGCTTTTCAGAGCATCTTTTCTATCCTTTCTTTTGGGTAGTTTTCTCTTCTTTAGTCTCAGTGACATCCCTTGTATTTGAAATGCTGGATCCCGTTTTCTTTGTCTTTCCCTTTAAAGGCACTTTCCTTACCTGAAATTCATGGGGACTTCCTTGCCAGGGTATTTCAGAAGCATGGGTTTAAGCATTGGATTTAGAGGCTCTGCAGGGTAGAGGAAAAAGATAGTTTGACCAAGGAAATTTAAGCCACATTGTCCTCAGGGTCTTACAGTCTATACATTTATAGTTAGCCTGATTCGGGCGGCTAGTAAACACTAAGCAGTATACTTTGTCAAGAAGACAGACTCATGAGCACATAGTTCAGAAAGAAGCTGGAAGTGGAGGTAAGGCAGAGGTGGAGATGCATCTGGGATGATATCTTTATCTGTCTATATGTGACTCTCCCTGTCTTTATCTGTCTACATGTGACTCTCCCTGTCTTTATCTGTCTATATGTGACTCTTTCTGTCTTTATCTTTTTACATGTGACTCTCCCTGTCTTTATCTGTCTATATGTGACTCCCTGTCTTTATCTGTCTATATGTGACTCTCTCTGTCTTTATCTGTCTACATGTGACTCTCCCTGTCTTTATCTGTCTATATGTGACTCTCCCTGTCTTTGTCTATATGTGACTCTTCCTGTCTTTATCTGTCTATATGTGACTCTCCCTGTCTTTATCTGTCTATATGTGACTCTCCCTGTCTTTGTCTATATGTGGCTCTCCCTGTCTTTATCTGTCTATATGTGACTCTCCCTGTCTTTGTCTATATGTGACACTCCCTGTCTTTATCTGTCTACATGTGATTCTCCCTGTCTTTATCTGTCTATATGTGACTCTCCCTGTCTATCTGTCTATATGTGACTCTCCCTGTCTTTATCTGTCTACATGTGACTCTCCCTGTATTTATCTGTCTACATGTGACTCTCCCTGTCTTTATCTGTCCACTTGTGACTCTCCCTGTCTTTATCTGTCTATATGTGACTCTCCCTGTCTTTATCTGTCTATATGTGACTCTCCCTGTCTTTGTCTATATGTGACTCTCCCTGTCTTTATCTGTCTATATGTGACTCTCCCTAGTCCTTTTTTTTTTTTTAAGTTGATTTATTTAAAATAAATTCTGTGGATTTTGCTTCTGCTTTGACTGGAAACTCTGGTAAAAGGACCAATAATGTTTGTCTCACAAAGACTGTCTCTCTGTCTCTGACACTGTTTGTTCTGTGTCTCTCTGCCTGTCTCCTGATCCAGGCTGGACCAGTGATTGGATCCTCAGTGTGGTCTGGATTTCTGAGTCCACCCCTTAACCAGGAGACTGAATACTGTTCATTCATTCATTTCATTCCACATACCTGGAAGTGAAGCCTGGAACGCAAATAAAATGCAAATCTGTGGCTTTCTGGTGCTTTAAAAAACTAAACCTGTCTGCGGAGGCTGCCAGAGAGCCCTCCTGAGGCCAAGCACACCACGCCGTCTCCCACCCGCCCTGCTGACTGTGCTTGTTGTCTCCTTGTTGCTCCCTTGCACCCCTTTCTTCTCACTTCATTACCTCAACTAAGTGTGTCCCATAGAATTCATAGAAGAACGAAACTTCAGAAAGCACAGCTGGTGGGGAAACCGTTATCTGTTGGGTTAGGAGAGCCCAGGTTGTCTCTGGAAACATTTTCAAGCTCTTAGCTTTTCTTAGGCATGGTTGAGATTTTTCAGTTATATAACAATGGTTGGAGTAAGGAGAGAAAAGCTTCAAGGCACCTACTTCCTTCTTGAATATGGCTTGATACTGACAGTTGCCTGCATGTGTCACCAGAGACTTCTCAGAGTGTGGGACTTGCACCCAGTGTCAGTCAGAGTCAACCTCTCCCAAGCTACTCTGGGTAGTATTCTGGGATGGCTCTGCAGAAAGTTCCAAAGAGAAAGGGGTAATACTTGTTCCTCAAGGAGTGCTCTCTAGATGCTTCTCAGACCCAGGGAACATGTTGATTTCCTTGCCTATCTGTGCACAGTTCCCATCAGCCCCATTGTCAGCCAGTTATCCATGCTTGCAGGGTCCTGGCAGGCCCTGCAGTCAGCCCACCACTGCAGCAGCCAGCCTGCCATCCCCGTGCTGCGTGGTGTCCTCTTAGTTACTGTTGTCTGACAAGCCAAGCTTGCTCTTACCTAGTCCTGTCACTCACTGCTTTCTCTGCATGGTAGCATACTCAGATCCTCACTCTGTGGCTTCTTGGCTCAGTCTTCCCCACTGTACTTACCAGCGTCTGAGGATGTTAGTTTCTGATTTGTTTTATGCAGATGTTAAAGTGTCTGTGTTCATCCAGGTGTGTAGAACAGCTGAAGAAGATAGAAGGAATTGGTTGAAGGAATGAATGAATTATAGTCATTGGCATCTCCATATTGTGCTTCACTTTGACTGACTGACTGACTGACTGACTGACTGACTGACTGACCGAGACAAGTCTGAGACATGATGTGTTTATCATTCAGACGCCTCAAACTTGCTGTGTAGCCAAGGGTGGCCTTGAACTCCTCCTCGTCCTCCTGGTGTCTCCCAAGGCCTGGGGTTGCTGATGGTACCACCACACATGGCTTTTACTGTTTTGCTTTAGTTTTGTTTGGGGTTTGTTTTTTGTTTGTTTTTTGTTTTTTTGAGACATGGTCTCCCAGCTGGCCTGGAACTCACTCTGCAGACCAGGCTGGCCTGGGACTCACAGAGATCTGCCTGCCTCTGCCTCCCGAGTGCTGGAATTAAAGGCATGCGCCACCACACCCGGGTTAAAGACAGTTCTTAGCCACCATGTGTATGAGTGCTGGGAATCTAACCCACATCTCCCACAGCAGCAGTCGGCGCTCTTAACCGCTGAGCCATCTCTCCAGCACCTAGTTTGGATTTCTTTTCTGAGATGGTCTTACTCTAGCCCAGGCTTACAGTTTCCTGAATGCTTGGATTACAAGTGCCACCCACCTGACCTTCCATTTTGATAACCTTCACCTATTCTGAGTTCTTACTCCTCATTTGTGGTTTATAGTACTTCCATCTGCAGACTCTGGCTTTGAGTTTGCTTTCCATTTAGCTGTTAAAGCCATCCTCCAATAGTACTAATAATTATAGCTAAAAACATATATACCTATAACTAGTAAATATAAAGGCCCTGGTCCCATACTTATGTATCACACAGAAGTCTGTGATACAGGAACCAGCATCCCCACTTCTGAGATGAGAAACCGCGGAGCATAGACATTGAATAGCCTGCCCAGCCCCACGTGTTGTCAGAGAGGCAGGGCCTCCGAGCCAAAAGGCAAAGCCCTAGATGTGCTAAGAGCTGCTGCTTCTCCAGTGCTGACACTATTTTAATGCTCATAAATAAAACATGCAACATAGACTTCATGTAGCTCTACCAAGCTGAAGCCAAAGAAGAGAAGCTTTAACGAGCTCTGCTTTACGAGCTCTGCTTCGTCAGTCGTCCTCTCTGTGCTGATAGCAAGGTCAGGCCTTGCCTGTCTTTTCACCTTAATTTGGAAGTAGAGGGAGTGGCAGGGCTCTGCCCTTGGGTCCATTGGCATCTTAGCTTCCTTGGATAGGTGGTAGCAAGGACTTCCCTTCCCCTCACCTACAGCAACTACTTCACAGTCATTTTCTCTCCACCTCCACTCTGCTGCTCATGTTAGCAAAACTTTTCCCTCAGTGTCTCCTCATAACCTAGAAAGGAAAAGCCTAAAGAATTGAGGCTGATGAATACAGACTCCAGGCAAGCCAGCCCACATACACACAGGGCCTCAGGAAGCAGGCATACAGACAAGGTATGCATGGGAGGCATTTCTGTTGGTCCATTCTGTCTTTTCAGCTCTGCCTGTATCTCACACAGTCTCCTCAGTGTTGAGTTTCCTCCCCTGCTTTGAGATGAGAGGCTGGAATGTGGAACCCAGTGCGCTCCCTCTGTCTTCCACCTTCCACAGCCCCCTACACTGAGCCGCCTGCCCTGTAGCGGGGGAACTTAGGTCAAGGAGCTAAAGGGGAGGGTCCTGCCTCTTTGGCTGGAGAAGAAAAGCAGCACCCTCTCTGCCCCTCCTCCGCTCCTCTTCTGTTCCCCAAACCATTCTGCCACTTTTCATCCTCACAAACGATGGCCTTTCCCACCCTCACCCCCACTGCAGGCCTCTCTTGATGGTAATTGCTCCTAATTGTTTCCCCTTGGCTTACAAGGCCTTTCCTAGCTGCCCTGAGCCAACAACTCTGCGCCTGCTCAGAATGTGCACTCAATTCACAGTGCGCAGGAAGCAAGCCTCTTAAATGGCCTCAAGCCCCTGGCTTTGTAAATAAAATTGGGAGGAACTGAACAAAGGCTGACTGCTGCAGAGAACAGTGACCAAACTTCAGGAGCTCTGACCACTCCTTCCCTGTGACTCTTAGCACTAGAGGTCTCTGGGGTCTGTCAGGACATGACACGGAATGGTGTCCAAGCCTACCTCTCCAGCCTTCGTGGATTGGAGCTGCCTCTTTCATCAGACAGCCCCCTTCTCAGTGCAGGCCGGCACCCCGTCTCTCCCCCCCCCCCATGTAAGTACCATCCTGTGCAAGAGGAGGCCTTTTCCGAGAACTAGAGATCTTTGCACTCACTCGGGGTGGTTTTGTGTTGCTATAGACTGGAGATAAGAGGTGAGGGATGGAGACACTGGAGAGGGATGTGGACATTGTCCCCCCTTCAGCAGTGCTAACAATCTTGGTTCTGCCTCCCAGGAGTCTAATTCAGTCGTTGGAAAAGAATTTGTGGATGTCAGCCAGAGAGAAGGCATAGAAGTATTTCATCATTCAATAGTTACTGAATACCTGCTGTATGCTACGCTCCTGTGTTAATGGATGAGAAACTTGCCATCTCCTGGCCCAGGCATGTAACTTCTTGCTATATAGTGCTTTCCTAAAATGTCATCCCCAGCTCCATGGCCTCTGGCACCCTGGAAGCCTACGGGGCCACCCAGTTACCCCCGTCACTTCACACGAGCCCACTGAGGCCTTATCTAGCTGCAGAGCACCTTTTCTACCAGGCACAGGATCCTTTGGAGTAGTCCTGGGAAGTAGATGTGAGGAGGGAGAGACCAGTTTTACCCAGCCCCAGACCTCTAGGGCAGCTTTAAAGGCCTACCATAAAGGATCCGGGCTGAGAACATGCCCTTAGATTCAGTGATGCAATGGTCACACTGTCTACTTAGGTCTTTCCATGTTTGGGGCAGAATATCAGGTGAGATTTTTATAAAATGTTTTTATGGCCATATGAGGATGTATCCATCTACCAGTTCACCTAACTGTCCAGCATTGACTTCAACCATT
Organism: Rhizomys pruinosus; assembly: GCA_009823505.1. Classification (NCBI taxonomy): domain Eukaryota; kingdom Metazoa; phylum Chordata; class Mammalia; order Rodentia; family Spalacidae; genus Rhizomys; species Rhizomys pruinosus. Next base: position 1,790,858 of record VZQC01015009.1, read on the forward strand.
CACGTACTATTTTAGGACGTACTCTGCATTGGGTATGGGAACGGGGGTACAGGGAGGATACGGTCTGGTTGCTGTCTCCACAGGTCTGTTCTTTGGTCCCCAGGAACAACTTCCAACCTCCGCTACTTCCTCAGAAACCAGATCTGCCTTCTCTGATGTAGGGGACCAGATTCCAACCCAGGAGGTCCTCCAGTGGATAACTGGGAATCCTAAACCAGAGGCCACTGTAATTGGGTCCAGGTTAGTGGTCAGAGGAATGTGGAGGGCTCCCAGCCAGGCCACTTTGCCCATCACTGTGGTTTGGCTCTGCTGGTGAAAAAAATAGCATGCTTGGACAACTGTCTCCCTGTGTTCTGAGCTCCAACCAGTGTTCCCAGACGAGAGTCACTCCATTAAACAAACTGCAGCCAAGGGCAACGGGCCTGGGCCCAGAGAAGTCTGGAAAGAGGAATGGGAACACAGGGCCCCCGGACAAGACTTGAGCCAGCCTGTCCATTATGGATACAACAGTACAAGGGAGCCTTGCTGGCTGGCTGGAGGTGTGAGCATACAAAGCAGATGCTGCAGGTGAGGCAGACGAAGGTCACACCAAGAATCCCAAGCACAGGAGAAGGCCCCATTCTGAGTGGAACTGACATGGACAGGGAAATACGGTCCTCTTGCTAGAACGTGTTCCACAGGAGGTTACCTATTTGGATGAGATACAAGGGTACCAGTTGTGTATGTGTGTGGTGTCTGTACGCGTACACATGCATGTATGTAATACACATACATGCTATTTTGAACTGGAGTCTAGACAGGGTCTTCTGCATATTCTACATTCTAAAATCAGAAGGACTGTGTGCTTTGAGCTTCTCGGGCCTCTCCCCTTTCCATGTGGCTGGGGGTGAGCTAACGGGACCAGCATACACAGAGGCTCACACAGCCTGAAGACAGAGACCCATTCATACCGGGAGCAGCACAGCACCTCTCTCTTAGGCCAGCCTGCAGCCCTAGTCCTGTCCCACCAACGTGTGAGTGAGCGACGTGCGTCTTTGCACATGCAGCCTTGCTCTCCAGCACACACAGAAGCCACACTCAGGCTCTTTACCTCTCCCTATCACACGCCAGGTGCCTCTTGGCTTGGACTCGGGCTGTACCTTTCTCAGTCTCTTACTCAATATTGGACCCATTGGAGTTACTTCTTCAACACCCTCCTGGACCCCAGGCAGCCTACCTTAGTGGCGCTTGCAAAATTTCCCAGAGTTGAGAGGGGAAATTAAGATAATCTTGGGCAAGTAACAGCGCGGAGACACTACCTTCCAATAGAGGAAGACAAAAACCTCAACATTTCAAGCGACAGTAGTAACATTCTCCAAACCTAGGGAGTACATGATTTACAACTCCATGGGGAGCCCATTTTCTGCCCTTCATTTACTTGCTTCCCACCCTGCCTTTGCAAGGGTGAACACGAGGACGTTCCCACCGTGTAGGGCGAGCACGAGGACGTTCCCACCGTGTAGGGCAAGCACGGGGACGTTCCCACCGTGTAGGCTTCCTCCAGCTTTCCCAGGTTCTCTCGACAATCACCTCTTGGGTGCCATGGCCTCCATGCTTGCTTCAGCACAATCTAACTTCCTACCCTAGAAGACTGGCCTAGTTCATAGTTGATTCTAGGAACGCTTTCATGTAGGACAATGTGGCCAAAGGGCCCTAGTTGGGTGCGATGGTGGGAAATGTAAGCAGGCTAGATAGTCAGGAAGTAGGTCAGAATGGTCCACACAACCAGGAAAGTGGCAGTTCTACCTAAAAACTTAAAACTTTAATGTTTGATTTTTTTTCTTTGCCTATGGTCTTTTTGAGACAGGGTCTCCCAGTAGCCCCAGTTGGCCTGGAACTTGCTATGCAGACCAGGCTGGTCTCATTCTCCCAGAAATCCATCTGCCTCTTGCCTCCCAAGTGCTGACATTAAAGGGCATGCACCACCACACCCTGCTTGAAAATAATGTCTGAAATTGTTTGATATTTTTAAAATATCAAGTTAATCATCATGATAAAAGTCACAACTTTAGAATTCTTCATCATTACAATTGCATTTTTTTTTTAAATCAACCTTTTCAAAGCTTGGCATTTGTAAAGGTTTCAGTCCAGCACCAAGGACTTTGCATGGTGCCTAAATAAGAGGAGAAACACTTTGGAAGAGTCAGCACTTCACGGCTCCCCAAGGATGGACTGACAGCTCTGCACTGTAGAAGTGCATGGAATATGGAGCCCAGAGGCTTCGTTCAAGCCCAGAGCCATCACGTTCTAACCAGCTTACCTTCTCTCTACCCCACTTGCTCTTCTAAGATAGCAATAATAATTCTCCAACTCTTACCTATGTACTTGATATCATCAGGTTACTTTATGAATTGCAATAATTGAAGATGGGGTTACAAACGGCAAAATAAGCAAAATACATGAAAAACAATCACTCTATCAATATTGTCAAATGATAGAAAGTCAGAGTGACCACTGGAAGCTTTATGATGGCAACTTCTCTATGTTCTGGCCTCGTGTCCAGCTCAAAGATATCTAGGAAAGGAGACCCCAGGCCTCATTCTGGCTCACAGCTTAGGAAGGTCGTCTTCACATTGCTGAAACACCTTTGGCCACATGCACAACAAGACTTTAGATTTAATTCAAGGCGTATTCCTTTTTTTTTTTTTTTTTTTTTTCGAGACAGGGTCTCCCTATAGCCCCAGCTGTACTAGAATTCGCTCTGTAGACCAGGCTGGCCTTGAACTCACAAAGATCCTCCTACCTCTGCCTCCCAAGTGTTAGGATTAAAGGCGTGCGCCACCACGCCCGGCACTCAAGGTGTATTTCTAAAAGGGTTCTCAGTGCTTTACAAACAACCAGAACCACAAGGGGAGTGGAGCCTCTTCAGGGAGCCGCCACCAAGTCGGCTGCTTGGTCCCTGTGTCGTCCATGACAGCTTCCCTCCCCACCATCAGGCTGTGGCGGAGGGAAGCTCAGTGTGGACGGCCCATCAGGCATACAGTATTGGAAATCGGGTCTCCTTGGACAGCCCCCAAGTACTGCATATTTTTTCAGCACCTCTCACCAGCCAATGAATTTGTCTTTTCTGTGAGCAAGAATTGGCTGTTGCTGTTTCGGGGGCCGCGGGCTCAATGAGTCCCACTGTTCTACCACCCTGGCCAAACAGCTGCAGCTCTGTTCGCTCAACCAGCCACAGGGTCTGCAGTCCTCCTGCCTCTGAGAATTCCAGGATGCCAGAATGTTAGAGCTGGATGAGACCTCAGCCCTTGCCTAGTGCCCCTCCCAACCACTGCTGATGGGGAAACTGAGGCCTGGGGGCCAGGTTAAGGGAGCATGGAATGCTAGGCTTTCCTGTGTCAAGTCCAGCATTCACCTCAGGTATGCACCAGCGGCCTCGGCCACTTAGAAGTCAAATGCTCCCAAACTGCCCACCCCTACTGCTGGAATAGGAATGCACTTTCTAATGCAGGCCTCAAGTTGGAATCCCTCCTTTTAATGCTCATCCAGTTGTCATATGTAGGGAAAGATGGGATTGAAATACAGGTTTTTTTGTCTTTTTGAGACAGGGTCTCCCTGTAGCCCCAGCTGTCCTGGAAGTCACTCTGTAGACCAGGCTGGCCTTGAACTGACAAAGATCCGCCTGCCTCTGCCTCCCAAGTGCTAGGATTAAAGGCGTGTGCCACCACGCCTGGCTGAAATACATTTTTTTTTAATTTTTTTTTATTAATTTTATTTATTTCTGTATATGTATGAATGTACTGTCTGCAGGCAGGTTTGTGCACCCGTGTCGTGCAATGCCGCGGAGGTCAGAAGCGGGCCTCGGATTCCCCTGGAACTGGAGTTCTCCTGGAATTGGAGTTTCAGACGGTTCTCAGCCGCCATGTGGGTGCTGGGGATCGAACCCGGGTCCTCTGTAAGAGCGGTCGGCGCTCTTAACCGCTAGGCCATCTCTCCAGCCCCATGAAATACATTTTTTAAAAAATGAAATCAATGGAGAGATGGCCTAGCAGTTAAGAGCGCCGACCTCTTGCAGAGAACCGGGTTCGATCCCAGCACCCACATGACGCTGAGAACCGTTGGTAACTCAATCCAGGAGAAACTCAGTTCCAGGGGAATCCAAGACCTCTTCTGACCTCTGCGACATTGCACGACATGGGTGCACAAACCCACATACAGACCGCACACTCATACACATGCTTGATGGCTCACGCGTTTAATCCAAGCACTCACACAGCTGTGTGAGTTCAAGTCCAGCCTGGTCTGACAGAACGAGCTCCAGGCCAGCTGTGGCTAGAGGGAACCCTGTCTCAAAAACACCAAAAAAAAAAAAAAAAAAAAAAAAAAAAATGAAATCAATTCTCCCTCAAAGGGATTCCAGGTCCTTGTTGGGCAGCTTCCGCCCAGCAGACTGGAGAGAAGGTCATACACCCTGAGCCTCACATAAACTGGGAACACAGAGACCTGGATTCACATCATGCTCTGCTAAGCTGCGTGAGGGGGTCGTGTTACTTACTCTGCTGAAGCTCCACTCTTCATCTACAAGACCAAGCTGGCCCCCTCCCGAAGCTAGTCTGGGGGTGCAGTGAAACCACCTGCCAAGTGTCAAAGCTTGGAGCTGGGGCAAGAGGGCAGCCTAGAGCAGCACTGACTTTGGATACTGCTGTGAGAACTCACACCCTATCCTTCAAACCCATTACATTACTTACTGTGTGTCTTTCTTGACCTTACAAACAATACTTAACTTCCCTGGGCCCCTTACTCTACATAAGTCATAAAGAAAATCTAACTCAGCCGGGCATGGTGGCTCACGCCTTTAATCCTAGCACTTGGGAGGCAGAGGCAGGTGGATCTTTGTGAGTTCAAGGCCAGCCTGGTCTACAAAGTGAGTTCCAGGACAGCTGGGGCTACAGGAGACCTGTCTTGAAAAGACCAAAAAAAAAAAAAAAAAAAATCTAACTCACTTGACTTTAATAATGGACTTTATTAATCCACAGAACTGAAAATACAAAGGTCATAGGGGTTCAGACAATTTGACCCAGCTTCAGTTTGTTCTCAGTTATTCTCTGCATTCTGCTTTCTTGGTGTGTTGATTCTTTGCAATAAGGCTCACTTACAAACCTAAGAGCTCCAGAATACACACCTGCACAAGAAAAGAGGGGCCTTTTTCTTCCCTATCATGAAACCCAGCTTTGTCCCATATTTCATATGGACCAGTCTGAAGAAATTTTCTGAAGGTTGGAAAGATGGTTTAGTTATTAAGAGGGTGTAATTGCTCTTGCAGAGGACCCGAGTTCAGTTCCCAGCACCCAAGTTGAGCAGCTCCCAACTGCCTGTAACTTCAGGTCCAGAGGGAATTTAAAGCCTCTGGCCTCCATGGGGACCTGCATTCACGTGGGTTTACCTAGACACAGATACACACACATACACATAATTAAAAACAAAATAAATCAAGGCTGGAGAGGTGACTCAGCAGTTAAGAGCACTGGCTGCTCTGGCAGAGGAATGGGGTTTAGTTCCTAGCACCCACATGATGACTAATAACTCCAGTGCTGGGGATCTGATGGCCTCTTCTGGCCCCTGTGCCCATTGGCCACATGAGTGCATTTACATACATGCAGGCAAAATATATATTAAATATTTTAAGATAATAAATTTAGCACAAATAAATCTTTAAAGAAAAAACAAATGTTCTGGCATGCATTGCAGGAGTTAGCCTGATTGGCCAGCCCAACCAGTGCCTTTCTTTACAGTGGGGAACTAGAACTGAGCAGGTTGCAATTTGGTGCACAAAAGGAGTGGAGTGAGACAGATGCTGGTGGAGCCAACCACAGAATCCTGTGGGCTAAATGAGCTACTGCACGCTGAGTCCAGAGCATTGCCTGGCACATGGAGAGTGCCAACTGTGTTTATTAACTGTTACCCATTGTTGATGTTCCGGTGTGTGGCCGAGGGCTAGTTTGGGGATGTGTTTGTTGTATAATATAGATGCACAGAAGGAGAATTCAGCACAAGCATCTGATGTGTAATGCTCATGTCTGGGTAGATAGTATTTCCATCTCCTCAAACATTTATATTTTTGGGTGTTGGGAAACTAGTTCTTTCCTAGTTTTTTGTTGTTGTTTTTTTTTCAGAGACAGGGTCTCCCTGTAGCCCCAGCTGTCCTGGAGCTCACTCTGTAGACCAGGCTGGCCTTGAACTCACAAAAATCCACCTGCCTCTGCCTCCCAAGTGCTAGGATTAAAGGCGTGCGCCACCACACCCGGCTTCTAGTTATTTTGGAATCTTATTTTGAAATTATCAAAGGTTAATGCTACTCCACTGTGTTGCGGAACACAAGATGAATTCCTTTTATATTTGGTTCAGATAATTTCTCTCCATCCTCACTACTCCACTCCCAGTATCTTATGACTACTTTTCTACTCTCTTCTTCTATAATATTGACATTTTTAACTTCCACAAATGAGTGAGAGCATGTGGTATTTGTCTTGCTAGATCTGGCTAATTTTATAATGTAATTATCCCCCAGTTTCACCCACATTGCCACAAATGACAAGATTTTATTCTTTTTATGGTGGAATAATATTCTATTGTGTAGATATAACACACTTTTTTTGTTTGTTTTGGGAGGTTTTGCTGTTGTTGTTTTTCAGTCTTTTTGTAAAAGGATCCCCCTGTAGCAACAACTGGCCTAGAACTCATTATGTAGACCAGGTCTCACAGAGATCCACCTGCCTCTGCCTCCTGAGTGCTAGGATTAAAGGTGTGTGCCACTATACCCAACTATAACACATATTTTTCAATTTTTTTTCAATTTTTTCAAATATTTTTATTTTATGCGTATGAGTGTATCGTATTGCCTACATGTGTGTAAGTGCACTTTGTTGCGCAATGTCTGCAGAGGTCGGAAGCAGGCATCAGATCCCCTGGAACTGGAGTTACAGACAGTTGTTAGCCACCATATGGGTGCTGGGAATTGAACCCAGGTCTTCTGCAAGAGCAGTTAGTGCTCTTAACCACTGAGCCATCTCTCTACCACCTCTATTTATTTTTAATTCTGTGTGTATATGTGGGGCATGGAGGATATGTGCACATGAGTGCAGATGCCCGAGGAAGTCACGGTGTCAGATCCCCTAGGAGCTGAAGTTACAAGCTCACAAGTTGTGAGCCCTGACATGGTTGCTGGGAATTGAACCTGGGTCCTCTGGAAGAGCAATACATGCTCTTAATCACGGAGCCATCTCCCCAGCCCCATATCACATCCACCTATGGACACCTTGGTTGATACAAGCCTACCGCAGTGTTTCATAGCAATCCCACTGCTGTGGTGTCTGCACGTGTGTCTTGGGCTTCCAGCCGGAGACCCCCAAGGAGTCCTCTGGGTGCTAGGATACCACCATCACACTTCTGATCATGGCTTCTTCAGCCCTTGTAGCCTTCTCCCATTGTGCTCAACAGCTGTGCTGCCAACAAGTGTGTCCCGGGCAGCTTCCTCGAGAGCCTGGACACTTTAACTCATTATTTTAAGACATCCTGGCCCCCTGCTCTGCTTTCCTGTTTGATCTGTGTGGAGATGACGCACCACCCTTTGCTGATCCTATGTTCTCCCAGGGAACTAACCTCTCCTAGACGGAAGTTTGGGGGGGGCATCTTTAATGGTACCTTTCCTACCAACTCCCAGTTCTATGTGGGTGATTCCATGTTTGGGGGATGAAAAACTATGGCAGAATTCTGTGAGCAAGGGCTTCACGTGTAGCTAATACTGCATCCTCCTTCAGAAGGCCCCTTAGAGGGCTTCTCTTTGGCAGACAGATCCCATCCTACAGCTTTCTGGACAGGAGTGGCACTGGTTCCTAGGATTCTGATTGCTTCTAGGTCAACATCGGCCCACTGCCTTTAACTTGCCATACCAAATGGGTCCAAAAGGGTCGGTCCCTCTTGCCCTGTCGGTACCAGACAACTTGGCCCATTTAGACACTGTGCCGCGGGTCTGCTCAACAGCCCAGTGAGTAGGCTAGGAGGTTTATTATTTACAGTTTACTGATAAGAAAGCCAGCCTGGAAACCTCGTTCGAGACCACCCAGCTAAGCAGTAGGAGAACTAGGACTCAGATCTGCGTCTCCTGGCCCCGCCAGTGCAGAGCCTTCTTGAGGTTGTACTTGGCTACTGGGTAAAAGAACCTTGAGGGGCCTAAGTAGGTCCTCCTCTCATGCCTAGCACCGGGCTGGGCCTGGCAGGTGCCTGGAAACCTCTGTCTTTTCCGTCACAGCCTGAACCCCTGTGGGAGCTTGGCAGGGCACCAGAGCAGCCTGTCCGTGCCTGGCCTTGTCCCTCAGTGGTAGAAAAACAGTGGGGATCCTCGGATCAGTTCTTAGCTGCATCTGTCTGCGAACATGGCCGCCATGTCAGGCCGATCCCTGAGCGGATGTCTGTCACGGTGTACACCTGACCTCAGACTCCAATCCACCCAGTCCCTCCCTCTGTGAGACTTGATTTTCCTCTACTTCCGGGGCTCTTTGTGTCTGCTCAGTCTCTCTCTCTCTCTCTCTCTCTCTCTCTCTCTCTCTCTCTCTCTCTCTCTCTCTCTCTCTCTCTCTCTCTCTCTCTCTCTCTCTCTCTCTCTCTCTCTCTCTTCCTCCCACCCTTTGGAATTTCTGGATCTAGTTGGCCTGTGAGAGGCCTCCCACACTGAGATGAGGGGCTGCAAGCTGGGCTCCCCAGTCCTCTGGAGGCCCCGCCCCTCCTCACCTTAGTCGCCTCTCCTTGATGGTGGGCTGAGGCAGGCACAGGGCCGCTTCCCCAGACACAAAAGCTTCTTTCTCCCCCTCAGAGATGAGGTTTCCTGGCAGGTTATTTTTATAGCAGGGCTCAGGCAGGATCCTTCAGAGAAAATAAACAAAGTCACACACACTAGTCCTTCACACCCCTCAGCCCCTTCCCTGGAGGGGAGCCCAGTCTGCTCGAGCCGACATGGGGACGCCCACTACCCCAGAGTGGCCTTTGGGTCTGCTGCTCTCAGAAGCAAAGGTCCAGGCTGGGGGAGGGGTAACTGAGTAGGCGACTGAACCGACAGAGTCCTCAGACACCCTAAGCTGGAGGGGGAACGGCTGGGACTCAGGGTTGTCCGCCAGGGGCCCAGGGTCTCTAGCTCTGGATCCGTAGGGATGCAGTCTCGGGACCAGGCTTGCAACCCTCAAGCACGGTTTCCCCATACTGGGCACTCACTGAATCCAGTCAGCTCAAACTGAGTTCTGCTTAGTACCCAGTGCTGTGTGCCAGGCACTGTGTGAGGCCCTTGACAGACAGGATACAAGCAAGGTGTCCAGGGCTGCCCTCTAAGAGCTTGCAGGAGATCTATTACTGCACTGCAACGGCTTGAGGCAATCGAGACGAGGTCGAGTGACTTATCTAGGGACATGTGTGTCTTTGAAGTCAAGGGCGTCAGTGTTCAGGGGCTCCACCATCTCTCCAGGCAGGTTTCTTGCAGGAAGGAATTTCAGCTGAGATGCTGTGAAGGGAAGAAGTCTGAGAAGGAGCTGAGACAAGGCATAGGCCCACAGGCAATTCCAGATATGACATGGGTCCTACAGCCCCTAATCCTTGAGGGTGGGCAGTCAGCAACACCTCGACTGACAGAGCCCCAGAAGGAAAGCTTTTCTCAGAAGGAAGGCCTTTCATAACCAGCTTCACTGTAGTCTCAATGCTCCTTTATGACGAAGCCTCAGGTTTTAAAAAAACTCCATAAATCATGCACATTCCTGGCCAGCCGTGACAAAAATACCCAGCCCCTGCAGGTCCCTGCACAGCAAAGGCAAACAGAGATCCCTGGGGCAAGGCTAGGAGTCCACACAGACAGCCACTGTCCTCAGCCTCGCTCAGCAGAGCCTATCCCCGAGCCTGGGGCAGCCCCTCCTTGTCCTTGGCAAGACAGAGAATTCCAGATACCGGACATTCACACTAATTACCCTGCAGGAGAAGCAAGGCCAGTTCCAGTGTGGCCGAGACCTCAACACACATTGGGACTTTTATGAGTAGTTGTGGAATGAAGGAATGTGTCCCAGGTTAGAGGCTCCAAGTATCATCAGGAGGTGGAGATCTAGCGAATTCTGCAAGAGTCAGAGGAGCCCCAAAATAACCCATTCTGCTATCTATGTCTCCTTATCTTTGAGATGGAGCTAATAATACTTATGTCATTGAGGTACTAAGCACTTAGATAGGCCGGGTTGAGGCCAGCCCTGAGCTGAGCACTGAGCTCCTCTGGGCCTTCGCTGGTCTGCTCTCTGGAACTCTGACTAAGCCTTGACTCTTTCATTCAGGCTTGAGGCCACCAAGACTCTGGGATTCAATCTCCCAGATCCAGCCTCCAGCCCCAGAAGCTTCCATAAGAAGGATGACCTGATCTTGTCTCTGAGACACCCCAAATCACACAAGAGATCTGACAAGCTCTTCAGGACCCCAGGCTCTCCCTTCCCCCACAACTCTGCCTGTCTCCAGGACCTGGTTTATTATTTTTTGTTCTCTGGAGCTGACCTTAGTTATGGCTTAATGGCCTTTCCCCGCCGAGGCCCCTCTTAACTGACACCTGGAATGCCTTGCCGAGCTGCTGCTTGCTTTGCTGTCACTGCTAATGAGGTTTCTAACAAAGCCATGAGTCGCTGGAAGTCTGCTCACCAAGGGACTGCTGGACTGCTGCCTGGGGGAGCAGGAGGAGGGGGCAGGGAGGGAACACAGCATTTCTTTCAGAAAAGTCCATGCGCTGGGGTCTGCCTCCACTTTGGTGTGCTCCAGAGTGGCCGGCGGCCTCATCCTGCACCCTGCATTTCATAGCCACCTAAGCAAGGAATGAAGGAGCCAAGACCAAGAAGCAGAGCCTGAGGCTGACACTAGCCCAGGACACGGCACCAGTTGATGCTGGTGAGTGCTGGTTGCCTCTCTCTAGTCTGTTCAGAACAGACACCCTGTCTGGTCCCAGGCACCATCTCTGTCATCACTCACCCTACAATCCCTGGCACTGGAGAGGGTCTGTCTTTATACTGCCTTTGCCAGCCATACTCACTCTTGGGACAATCCTAGCTGTTAAGGCAAACTTGATTTTAGATGACATAGCTTGAGAAAGGGCCCCGGAGGCAGAGCCGTGCGCACAGAGGAGGGGGCAATGGGATGGCTAGGGGTAGAGGCCCCTCGTAGCTCCACATAGTTCTCAGGCGCCATGGAACCTCCACTAAGAGAACATGTAGGGGCTGGAGAGATGGCTCAGTGGTTAAGAGCGCCGCCGACTGCTCTTGCAGAGGACCCGGGTTCGATCCCCAGCACCCACATGGCGGCTGAGAGCCGTCCTTAACTCCAGTTCCAGGGAAATCCGACGCCCTCTTCTGACCTCGGTGGTGTTGCACAACATGGGTACACAGACCTACATGCAGACAGTACATTCATGCACATAATAAAATAAAATTAAAAAAAAGAGAATATGTATAGGGAACTCACTAAAGGGCTTCCATGAGCAATCAGCAGTGTTTCTCAAATATCTGCTCCCCAGAAAATGAGTGCCAAAAGGCTGCTCTGGGAAAGACCTGAGCAGTTCAGGGGAGGCGGAGTTCCACAGCTCACCTGTTATTTTGGATCCTGTCTGGGACAGGAGCCTCCTGCTGTTCGCTCCTCCCAAAAGAGACTGGGAAGAGATGGATATTGCTGCTGTCACCTGCTCAAGGCAGACAAGGCAACTGACTAAGAGGGGACACAGGCTGGTACACTGTAGTGCTGGGGTCACACTCAAAGCTGACACGGCATGCCTGCAGGGAGGAGGTGAGAGGGCGAGGGGCAGGCAGAAGGCATCAGCGGCAGAGCAGTGTGAGCCAAGGGGGGCACAGGGATCAGCTGCACTTCCCTGGCCAAGGGGCATCCAGGCCTGATAGGCTGCCAAGGCCTGAGATGGGACGAATGCCCTGAGCAGGCTCTCGAGGTCAGTCCCAGAGCTGTCTTCTGTCATGTAGGTAGTGAGCACAGTGTTCTAGGAGAGTAAGTCTGGTCAGTATAGAAGCAGGGATAGGAGGACCAGGGCCAGCTGGGCCAGGACAAATTACTGGAGTTCTTTGGACCCGAGCTCCCGTGTTCTCTGGGTATCCAGGCACACTCTCCCTATTCAGACCAAGCTGTATCATGCGTCAGATTGCCCTGTCCATCCCAAAAGTGAGGACTGGAGTCAAGTGTGGATCAGCGGACATCCTGGACTGCTGGTGACTTTGTAGTGGCATCAGTCGGCTTTCCCACTCTCTCCTGCTTTACCATAACTGTTCAAACAAGAACTTGCTTCCAGAACCCAACGAAAGATCACCCAGGGACCTGTGCTCTCAGGACGTCTCATCTGACATGCTCCTGGCTTTCCCAGCTGAAGTGATCTCATCAGAAGACGCACATTTGGAAAAGACAAGTCAGAAAACCATTCAGTGCCATGGGAGGGAAGGAAGCCATGGACAGGGGTGGGAGATTCTGTAAACAAGGTGCAGTGGGGGGAGTCTTAGGGGGGTAAGAGTAAGGGGGCTAGGGAAGAGAACGAGGCCTTGTGAAGGCCTGTGGGGGCAGCTTGGCAGTTTACAGAGACGATGCTGAAAATGCACTGACTTTTATAGATGGTTTCTTTTTTTTTTTTTTTTTTTTTTTTTTTTTGGGTTTTTTCAAGACAGGGTTTCTCCTTTGTAGCCCGCTGTCCTGGAACGTACTCGTAGAACCAGGCTGGCCTTGAACTAACCAAAGACCGCCTGCCTCTGCCTCCCAGTGCAGGATTAAAGGCATGGCCACCACCAGCCCAGTTAAGAGTGGTTGTCTTAAACATATGGCCCTCCGACTGGAAGATGGGTGTCCTAGCCAGCAGACAACCAGGTGAGCAGCTGCTCTTGGTGTCTGTAGGGAAAACTCTTGTGCCCCTCCCACCATGCCCCCAACCTCCTTCGCCCTCTCTCCTTTTGCCTTAATTAGAACAGTTCCCAATAGCCAGTAGGGTGAGTCTGGCATCGTACTAGGTTCTTCCTCTATTTTAATTTTATTCTTACGTAATTTCCTAAGCCTCACAAAACGAAAAACAAAACCAGAAAAAGAAAAAAAAAAAAAACAAATAACAGCTTAGGGGCAGGTCTGTAAATCTCACTCCTTCTAGGACTCCGGTAGAAGGATCATCACTATAGGGTTGAGGCCAACCTGAGCTACATACCATGTTTCAGGATAGCCTGAGCTACAGAGCGAAGCCTTTTCTCAAAACAAACAAGCAAACAACCCCCCCACACACAAAACAAACCAAAACTTAACAAAAATCAAAAGGTTGGGGACAGGTTGACCAAGTCTAACTCAAAAATCCAAAATTAGAAATTCTCAAAAATCTAAAACTTTTTGCCTTTCTTGTAGATGAAAACACAAGTGAAAAATTCCACACCTAACCTTATCTAACTGATCTCAGTCAAGATGCAGGTGCATTAAACACACCATGTAAAATTACCTTCTGGGGCTTGCCTAGCGTTAGGTTCAATTTGCAGCAGTGCAAAAAAGAAATTTACCTTCAGGATCTTGGGGCGCAGCTCGGTGGTAGAACCTTTGCCTAGCAATCTACAAAGCACAGGTTCGGACTCCAGCAGTTCCATCAAATGAAAAAGTCCTTCAGGCTATGTATATAAATGAGACTAAGTAGTATAATATAGTTATATAGATAAAACTAGATGTAAGCGTCATTGCTTAGGACTGGCGTCACTCCCCAAAACACCTCCATTATATATCGGGCCCAAAGTAGTCAATAGGGAAAAATAGAAAAAACTTGTAAAGTCTGAAAACATTTCTGGCTAAAATGCATCGTCAAAAACAGGAACACCAATGGAATACGTAGCAAGGTGGAAAGAAATGGAAAAGCACTAATGTAGCCCTTCAGGGACAGATTCTGTGTTGATATGGAGGACCAGCCATTTGCAACATCTTACTGGCAACTTCTGTCACTCTCTATTGAGTCCAAATTTCTTCTCATAGCCATCCTCAACTAGTGGTTCTCCCCACAGAAACATCTGAGAAAGTCCCCTTCCTCAGGTAGCCAACCAGAGGCAGCCACACGGGTGTAGGGCAGCTGTTCTTCAGGCCTCTGGGATGAGGCTGATTAGCTTAAAGCTGAGAAACCTTCATAACCATTGAACACCATTTGGATTTTCGGACTAGCTTCAGATGAATAGATAAATGATTTCAACCCAAAGAGCGGTGGCTTCTGGGATCTTTCTCAGTATTTTGGTACCAAATTCTTTTGTCAAAGCCAGTTCTAGTTGGGAAGGCAAATTTTCTCCCCATGGCCTCCCACAGCTTTAAATGTTTAACCGGTTCCACAAGGGCGTGTGTGAATGTGTGAACACAGATTTTTTTTTTTTTTTTGGGTCTTTTTGAGACAGGGTCTCCCTATAGCCCCTCTGTCCTGGGGAAACCACTGCTGTAGACCAGCGGCCTTGAACCTCACAAAGATCACCTCCTCTGCCTCCTGAGTGCTAGATAATTTTTTTTTTTTTTTTTTTTTTTTTTTTTTTTTTTTTGGAGATTTTTTTAATGCAAAGTCTTGTTGGACTTATCTTTACTGGATTTCCAGGAAAAGAAAATGCCATAAGAAGCAAGTTCTCAAAAGTCAAGAAGAAGTGGCCTTGAAGCATTCCACCTATGGTCCCAATAAACACTTCTAGTTTCCTGACTTGCTCAATGGCTTGTCCATCCCGTCCTAACAAATCAACCAGCATGCTATATCCGCAGTGCTAGGACAGCCACGCTGTCTACAAAACAAGAAACAGCCACACTGTTTCTTGGGTCTGGAGACTTTTGTTGGGCTCAGCTGATTTTAGACAAACAACTTGCAAATTCTCAGCATGAAAGCAGCTCTAACCTAAGGATAAGCAGTGTCTGACTGGGTGGGCCACATGTCTCAGAGAATAAAAGTGCCAGTCTTACAGGCCTGAAGGCCTGAGTTCACCCACCAGACCCCTGATGGAAGGAGAGAATCAATGCTTGAAAGTTGTTCTATGACTTCCATGTATCTTGTGACACACACACACACAGACACACACAGACACACACACACACAGACACACAGACACACACAGACACACACACACACAGACACACACACAGACACAGAGACACACACACACAGACACACACACACACAGACACACACACAGACACACACACACAGACACACACACACACACACACACACGCACACACACACAGTAAATGTTTCCTTCTTAGGGTCTCACTGTATAGCCCTGACTGGCTTGGAACTTGCTATGTAGATCAGGCTGGCCTAGACCTCACAGAGACCTACTGGCTTCTGTCTCCTGAGTGCTGGGATTAAAAGTGTGCACCACCACACCTGGAACACATGATAATTTTTTTTTCTTTTTTTTAAATGTTTTCCCCATGTTTTGAGACAGAGTCTCCCTTTAGGGCCAGCTGGCCTGACACTCGCTCTGTAGACCAGGCTGCATAAGATCCGTGTAAACTCAAGCATACAGAACCCAGCATAGAACTATGGAAATGGGCAGCAGCTCCCAAACCTAGCAGAAGAACTATTGGCAGCTGATTACTGGGTGAGGAATTGCTGATCTTTTTAAAGTGAGGGACTCTGGGTGAGCTGACTAGACCTCAATGGATGAACTTGCACTGAGGGACGTCTAGGGACACTAACTTGACACAATGGGCCTTCACACAAATGAGAGAGTGTATGAATTATAGTGGGTGGTGCCAGTGGTGAAGGGAATATAAAGAAGATTAAGATTGACCGATATGTTCTGTATGAAATATACAAAAATTCAACAAAAAAGGAAGAAAAAAGTAAAGAAAAAATAAAAAAGATGAAACCTCTGACTCTGTGCCCATTAAGATCCCCAGTGTATTGATATGCCACTCAAACGCTGTATTTGCTTCCCATGTAGAGGTTAGGGCAGAGAAGAGCACCGGCTGCAGGCCTCAGGATCTGGGGTACAGGTTCCCAGTGCTGCTGGGCCTCTGCTGTGGAGCACCCCAGTTAACACCACCAAGAAAGATAAAGGGGGACTGAAGGGCTGGCTCAGGATAAGGTTCTTACTTCGAAGGGCTGAGGACCTGAGCTTGACCCCCTGAACCCGTATAAAAATGCCAGGTGTGGTGCTGCACACGTGGAATGCCAGGGCTGGGAGCTGAGACAGGAGGGTCCCTGAGGCTCACTGGTCCGGCCTGCTTGGTGAGCTCCAGGTCAGTTAGAAACCCTGCCTCAAAGGAGGTGGGTAACACTCTTGATGATGACAACCTGAGTTTGTCCTTGCCTCCAGATGCTCCCATGCATGTATGTCTGCCTGCATGCCTGAAGACACACACACACACACACACACACATGCATTACATTTTTATTGAATTTTCGTCCATTTCATATAATACGTCTTAATCATATGTAGGCCCCCTCCTATCTGCACTTTCCAGAGCCCCCCACGGGATTTCATTCATTCTGTCATATATGTCAAAGCCTATGCAGTCAACTTTGTCCCCCAAATCTCCCTCAGTGTGAGTCCATCCACTGGATCCTGGTCAGCCTATCTAGCATCACTCCCTTAAAAAAGACCAACTCCGGGCTGGAGAGATGGCCTAGCGGTTAAGAGTGCTGACTGCTCTTGCAGAGGACCCAGGTTCAATCCCCAGCACCCACATGGTGACTGAGAACCATCTTTAACTCCAGTTCCAGGGGAACCAGACACCCTCTTCTGACCTCTGTGGCATTGCACTACATGGGTGCACAAACCTACATGCAGATAGTACATTCATACACATCAAAAATAAATAAAATAAAATAAAATAAAAAGACCAGTTCCCTCTAGGGCTGGGCAAGGTGGTGCATGCCTTTAATCCCAGCACTCAGGAGGCAGAGGCAGGGGAATCTCTGTGAGTTCAAGGCCAGCCTGGTCTACAGAGCTAGCTCCAGGACAGCTGGGACTAAAAGGGAGACCCTGTCTCAAAAATACCCAAAAAACAAAAACAAAAAAAAAGATCAACTCTCCCTCGCCCAGCAGTGATCTGTTGCCAGTAGTTGCTAGTGAAGGTTGGAGCAGGTATCAAGCTGCCTGGAACACGGTTTCCTTGTGGTCATCTACCAACCTTGGGTCTTACGGGCCCCCTTCCCCATGATGTTCTCTGAGCCTTGGTGGCAGAGGTCTAATACAGGAGTCCTGTCCAGGGACACGCACCCTGCAGTCTCTTATTCTCTACATTTTGCCCAGTTGTGGTTTTCTGTGTTCATCACCATGTGTTGGATGAGGAAGCTACACTGGTTAGAGTTGAGAGATGCGTTAACATTCTCTCTGCCCCCCATTCCGCTGTGAGCCCTGAGCCTTAGTTAGGTATAGAGGTTGCAGTGCAGATGTGTCACTTAGGGCTGGGCTTCTCGAAGACACTATGCTCTACATTTGACCAGATGTAGAACTCTGTAATAGTCTCCATGGCTGAAGGCTGAGCAACAAGAAACATAGCACCAGACAGGAGAAACTTCCTTTGATTTGTTGGTTAGAGTAGTCCAAGAGACTTCCAAAATAACACAGGCTATTGACACAGGCCTTGATTGCCTCCCAGATCCTGAAGGTAAAACCCTATTATTGAAGACACGACATACCTTGGACAAAGGACTTGGAGCAAGGAAGCTGGAACTGACCTGGAAGCCTCCTCCCTGAAGACTAGCTCTCATAGTCTCAGAGGATACCATGCAAGCTGCTAAGTGGAAAACAAACAAACAAACAAACAAACCACTAATGGTTCAACCCAGCTATAAACCCTACTAACCACAACAATGACTAGTAGTAGCACTTTTATCTTGGGGGTAATCAACAGCTGTTCTAATTGGACTTAAAACACACTCAGTGGGAGGGAACTCATGTGTGGTACTGTAAACATGGCCAAATACACACTGGCTGGAGAGGTCACAGATCCTAGAAAAAAATTTTTTAAATGTGTCAAATGGGCTGAAGAGATGGCCTAGCAGTTAAGAGCACTGACTGCTCTTGCAGACGACCTGGGTTCAATCCCCAGCACCCACATGGCAGCTGAGAACGGTCTGTAACTCCAATTCCAGGAGAACTCCAGTTCCAGGGGAATTCGACGGCCTCTTCTGACCTCCGTGGCTTTGCACGACATGGGTGCACAAACCTACATGCAGACAGTACATTCATACACATAAATAAATTAATTAAAAAAAAGAAAAAGTTGACTTAAAAAAATGTGTCACATCCCTAGACCAATGTAATTTCTTATTGTATGCTAAATACATAACCTTATATTTAGAGACAAGTGTATCTCTCACCACTTATCAAAGAAGCTTCTTTTACATGCATTTTTTTTATTAATTTTATTTATTTCTGTATGCGTATGAATGTACTGTCTGCATGCAAGTTTGTGCACCCATGTCGTGCAATGCCGCGGAGGTCAGAAGAGGGCTTCGGATTCCCCTGGAACTGGAGTTCTCCTGGAATTGGAGTTTCAGACGGTTCTCGGCCACCATGTGGGTGCTGGGGATCGAACCCGGGTCCTCTGCAAGAGCGGTCGGCACTCTTAACCGCTAGGCCATCTCTCCAGCCCCTACATGCATTTTTTTAAGGGATAAAAGATAAAGGAAACACTAGTTGGGGAATCTCCCAGGCAATGAGACCAATCACAGACTTTCCATTGAATGGAGGAGAGACAGGGCAGAGTCAGACCTAAGAAGTGGCCCAGCTCCTCCCTTTGCTGTCTGAGGGCTGCTCACAGGAGCAACGCCTGCCAGGCTCTTGAAGCCCTCCCCAGGACAGAGGAGTGCTTGTTAGCAGCAGTTCCTTCAAGGGTTGAAATTCCTCTTCAGGTCTCAGCACCTACAGTCATTTTTCTTCCTTGTTTATGTTTCCTGTGGAAAGTCTGAAGAAAAATCCATGGAGCATCTTTCAAGTTAGCATTTGGAAGGAAGAAAATGGGCCCCTTCTCTGCTGGACAAACACCACGGACATTGGTGCTTTCACAACTCAGACACAAACTGGTTTTCAAAGCCCTCTGGCTTGGCGACCCAGGCTCCGCGGAACTGGTGAAGGAGACGAGAAGAGCACAGCCACCTGGGTTGGGGAGTTTGCTTTGGGATCAGAGCTTGGAATTTGTGAATTTTCTACTTCAGCACGTCCAGAAGACGCAGTCCTCACCCTCCTCTGCACAAGCTCACCCAGCGGGGGGGCCCCAAGCACCGGGCCTCAGAAGACCGCTTCCCTTCCCCCACACAGTCCCTGACGGGAGCTTTAACAGAGAGGAGACAGTGCAGATGGACAAAGATGGCCTCAAGGACTCCTGTCCCTCTCTCTGGGTGATGCTGAGGATAGAAGGCGGGGCAGGAGTGGTGGGGGGCAGAGTGAAAGAAGGAATCTGTGTCTTCCCCTGAAGGTTCTACAGGCTTTAGCATGTCAGGGGGACAACACAAGCCATTGGTCCTATGAAACTAGAACCCCGAGAATGGCGAGTCTCTCTCTGTGGGCCTTTCACGTTCCATCCCTCCCTCTCCAGTCCTCCCATCTTTCATTTCTTTCATGAAAGAATACTATAATAAACTCCCCAGCACCCATCACTCAACAGCTGTAAGTCAGGGCCAAGCCTATTTCATCTGCAGCTGCACCTGCTGCCTGCCCTCTTCCTGCTCCCCAAATACTTTGGAGCCAATCCTAGAGTCATACCATTTTCCCACAGATACTCAGTTTTCATTTTCATATTAGACTCAGGAAGAGCAAAGGACTCCCATTTCTACATCTTAGAAAGGCTGTCTCCCTAGGCCTACAGATAAACTTTACCAAGCATTGCCAGGGTGCAGACTCCTGAGACTGAAAATCTCATACACACACGGGGAATTGTTAGCCTGTACCCCTTAGCTGCCCGTCTGTTCCTTCAAATGATATGTACTTTCCTGTTGTGGCAGCAGTCAACATTTACTGAACACATGACGGCCATCCTCGGTCCTCGCGGACAACAGAGAAGAGGTCAGCCTCCCAGCTGCCTTCAAGGAGATCAGAATAGAGGAAGCACACAAAGGCTGCAAGCAGCGTGCAGGCCCTGCAGGGAAAAGCTTCTGCGTCTGCTCTAGTGAAGGGTCTCAGCACCTGTTATGGTGTTTGTTTAGGGTCCTTGTAAAGTCTTTAAGTCAGAGGCAGGTTCAATTTAAACATGGCCTCGAGTCCTGGCTGGGAGAAAAATGCAAGATGTCGTCCAACTCTTTCATCTTGTCCTCCTTCCTCTCCTCCTTTCTTTTCTTTCTTTCTTTCTTTCTTTTCATTCTTTCTTTTCATTCTTTTTTTTTGTAATTTTCATTTTTTATTGATGCTTTGTGTATTTCATACATCATTTTCCAATTCGGTTCAGGCATATTTCCCTTTCCCTCCCCCCCACCCCACCCCACCCCATCCCAGATCATGCATTCTGCCATAACTGTCCTGCATCTTTCACTCAGTTTTTTTTTCATTTTTTTAACAATAAGTGATAATTT